>CM062288.1:299181496-299239599 GCA_031216915.1 Pictodentalium vernedei
ATGGCGAGCCACGATAAACAGAAGAAGAGGTAGAGACCCAGAATGTCCCACGCAGATGCTCGTAGGAATCTAAACTTCATCTGCGAAACCACTAATTGTTATCTGTGGACGCTTCTCCTACCCACAATGACTCCCTGCTCTACACATAATATCGAAAATATTCCAGCTACACCCGCGATTGGCAAATCAAGACGAAAACACGGTTTAGATATGTAAAATGTAAAAACTGAAATAAACGCGCCCCATCCCCCCCCCCCCCCCACACACACACACCACCACATAACAAGCCCTCCAATACACACAATTTGACAATATGGTATCCACAAATGATAGACCCAGCGCATGCAATTATGACATCGGTCCACCGCCCCTGTTTAGCTCCACACGTTGTATAACTTGTACGTAGAGTTATTATGCAAGTCATTCTCTGAAAGGAACATCTTTTAGCTCAAAATACACTGAATATTTAAAGTTGTAGAGATGGAATGCATTTGATTGTTTATTATTGGGGTACCACGACTCTTTCACAAACCTGATTTGTATTGTGTCGGATGAAAGAGGCGGATCCATCTCGCATCCAGCAGAGGACCATCTCGAAGCAGCTGTCTACTGCCTTACTTAAATACTTACTAGACTGACACAAGAATGGCAAACGTTGATTGAAGATTAGTGTACTGTTAATGTGTTCTACGCATTTGCATAATAAGTCAAAGTACTCCCACTCGGGCAGCAGGAATTAAGGGACTCATCACTGAAATAACGCAGATGAAATGTATTACTTATGGTGGTAATGAAACAGTGCCAGTGCATATACTCTTTTAGTTCCTCACAGGGGCTATTTGTTGAATGCAGTAGGGAATATTCGCAATCTTTTCTTTCAAAGAAACATTGAATCTGACAGACAGTGGTGCTGAACAAACAAAGAAAAGATACCAACAGACAATGATTATCTTCTCGTTACTGGCTTCTTTATTTTTGCAACGGAAACAGCACCCCTTCTGATACATTATGACCTGCAAAGAAATTGTCTGGTTCTTTTGGGCAATTGGTTGTTTTCCAACATTTTTGTTCAAAAAATACTGATTGTGGAGTAACCTTTGACAAACTAATTTGCGAAAACTTGCACTATACATGACGATGAAACAACAAAATTGTCAAAAATATTCATGTTAACATTATGAATAAATATAAGAAGCAGCGGGATTTGAACTCACGTCGCACTGGTCACGTACTTTCAAACGGCAAACAGTACGCCTGAACTTACTGAGCTACAGCCCGATTCGTTCTCATGTACCAAAATATAAAAAGAAATCTTAAATTGTAACACCTCCACTATTCTGTTACCACGGGAAATAATAACGTCCATTTTCGAGCACATGAAGGGAAAGGAAAATATGCTAGTTTTTTTAATAAAAAATGAAGTTTCTCCCACGACAGAAACAAAGCTCTGATATGTCAAAGCGTAAACAAACGTTCTGAATGAGCAGACGATTTTTGGCGGGGATCTGTTCAGTTTGCTCATGTCGGAGAAACATTGTCACAAAGATTCAGAGTTACTATAAATAGTAACAACTAACTGATGTTTGGCACTTATTTTGTTACAAAATATCATCACCCGCGGTCAAAATTTAAACACAAATATCCCAAAACTGAATAAATAGAATGTGCTGATACTACGAGCCAAAATCCAGACCATCTCGATTAATAGAAAGGCCTTTTTCGCCCATCGAAACACTTGTTTATAAAAAAGCACTTTTTCGAAAATTTGTGAAATTTTACCAAATCGGCACTCATTTTTTACCCCTGTCCATATTCTTGTCCAAACATTCAATCTAACCTCAGTCACGTTACGCATTGTTCTGGAGTATAGAATCGTCCGTATGACAAAACCATTGACATATCTGAGAATGCGAGGGCCCTCTGATGTCTGAAACACAACTCTGAAGAAAAAAAGCATATTCAAACATCCAAAGACTCAGCTTTGAGCCACCATCTAATTGTTTACTGGTATTCAAAGTCCCACACACAGAGTATTTGCGCTAAATAATTGCTACAAAAAAATAACTAATCGACGTTTAGACAATTGTTTGCAAGTACGTTGCCCAGAGAAGTAGCAAACAAAATTATGGACACTGGGTGATATTTTGGCAGTAAAGAACAACTTGTCCATTGAGTTCACAACACTACTGTAGTTCCCAGGGCCACTACAAGAATACAATCACGTACACTCAACTGATGCGTAAATGCTTCTCTCGGTCGGCACCTTCGTGTGTGTGTGTGTGTGTGTTGGGGGGGGGGGGGGGGGGGAGTGAAGTGAACTGAATGGGTTGCGCGAAGCAAACGGTGGTTTTGCCGTCTACTTCGTTTAAAGGTATCTATCGCGATAGTCTGACATTTGGGGTATAAGGGCACATATCGAAACACTGCCTAGCTGATAACTCAAAAAAAATTGTAAAAATGGATTTTTCCAAAGCGTACCCTCCCATATTCCTGAATGGCCACTGAAAACCTCTGTATAGCAACGATAAAATACAAGTGAAGCTTATCCCATAGAACTTATCAATTTTGGGCAGGGGGCCATATTTGTGGATATTCGAAGCTAATTAAAGCCTCATCACCCTATACACTGTCATCTACATGCACGTCATTATGTATGTAGAAATATTACTCAGCCCAACCCAAACCCGCCAAGCTAGGCCACTCGTGATTACAAAACCCTTCAAGCAGCTGGAAATGATTCTCTTATATGTCTAGAATGACTGATATTTAAGCGGCATTATTATTGGGGGTTCGCTCAGTCGTCGATAAGGAAGACATTCTCCCTTTTCAAGAGCGAAAACTCAAAATCAGCTTCTGAAAGGTATACTTTGTTTTTAAGCACACTAACCTCTGTCTTTCTATTAGAATTAAATGCATCGTAGAGGTATAACAGAAAGTATTGCAATCTTCCAAGTCGGGAAGTTGCTTTCCAATAGAAGTTCTGAAAAACAAAAGATTAGAATAGACAATTTCTTTCTGTCGGTTGTAACACCTATATTTTGAATTTATAGAAAACCAAGACATGAACTGAAGATTATTCTGTCTGTTTGGAAAGAATATGGTTGAATTCTTTTTGAAAAGTTGGCCCGTGTTTCATAAATCATTCGAGTGAAACTCCAAGTCCTGATTTAATAATGCACTGAAAAGTGACATTGCGTGAATCTTCGGCTGTCATGGCCGGAAAAGTTGAATTCCAAGTGACACACATTGTTGACATCAAGTTGATTTATTCAGTCAGAACAAGCGATTTCAGCAGAAGGGAAAGTGAAAACATAGGCATTTTTATATGTAGTGTGCTGTTGCGTCATAAAATGGTAAAAAAAAAAATTGATGAATTTTTGACAAATTTCATAAGGGTAACCATAGGCAAATATTGATTTTTTTTTATTTTCAGTTGAATAAACCAATAAATAGCACACTTCAAATTTTCCATTGTTCATGATTTCATTCTTGCAAAATGTATTCCTCTGAATTATTAAACGCATTTAACAGTTACTGCGTGGGGAGTGATCACCTCATTTACGTTATCAAAAACGTTGAATTCGCAAATGGAATAGTGGCGGGCATAAGATATTTATTTATTGTTTATTTATTGGTGTTTAAGGTCACATACTTATGCACAATGGCTAATCGTGACCGTTAGAGTTTTCCGGGTGGAGGAAGTCGGAGGTCCCAGAGAGAATCACTGAGCATCGACTAGTAACTGGCATCTCCTCAACATGCCAACTCCATTCAAGCTCCACTCAAGCAGGGTTACAGCGGTTGACGACACGTGCACCATCGACGTGCAGTACGCCTTAGTGCACGGTGTCATCGTGCCCCCATGTAGGCAACCAGGATAAAGTTCCTTGCACAAGGACACAATGATGGTCGTCCCGGACGTACATAAGTTATTCAGCTGTTGTGTAGAAGACTTGAACTTTCCGATAAAGCACAGTTTCGCTGTGTGACCTTCCGTCGACGCAGAATTTATACTGATCAACGCATCAAATGACCTACCACTAAAGCTAGTAATCACACAAACGGCTAATAATGCTTCGCGGTAATAACTCTGTGGAGTTTAGAAAGAGACTCTTCTTAAATTCTAAATGACTTTCATACAAGGGCTACACTATGGAACCAACGTTACCATTCGCTTGTTTGAAACAAACAATCTTGAACCACAGCCGACCAAAACCATGAACACCGTGTTACAGAACCGAATGCTCACCAAATTTTGAAACAAGTCGAATTCAAGTCTGAACTTAAAACTTAAATCAACGGTTCCACTCTTAATATATTAACTCATCTTAAATAACATACATAAAACATAATGGCGAGCCACGATAAACAGAGGAAGAGGTAGAGACCCAGTGGTCCCACGCAGATGCTCGTAGGAATCTAAACTTCATCTGCGAAACCACTAATTGTTATCTGTGGACGCTTCTCCTACCCACAATGACTCCCTGCTCTACACATCATACCGAAAATATTCCAGATACACCAGCGAGAGGCAAATCAAGACGAAAACACGGTTTAGATATGTAAAATGTAAAAAACTGAAATACACGCGCCCCCCCCCCCCCCCCCAGACACACACACCACCGCATAACATGCCCTCCAATACATACAATTTGACTATATGGTATCCACATATATTTAAAGTTTGTAGAGATGGAATGCATTGGGTTGTTTATTATTGGGGTACCACGATTCTTTCACAAACCTGATTTGTATTGTGTCGGATGAAGAGGGCGGATCCATCTCGCATCCGGCAGAGGACCATTTCGCAGCAGCTATCTACTGCCTTACTTAAATACTTACTGGACTGACATAAGCATGGCAAACGTTGATTGAAGATTAGTGTACTGTTAATGTGTTCTACGCATTTGCATAATGAGTCAAAGTACTCCCACTCGGGCAGCAGGAATTAAGGGACTCATCACTGAAATAACGCGGATGAAATGTATTACTTATGGTGGTAATGAAACAGTGCCAGTGCATATACTCTTTTAGTTCGCCACAGGGGCTATTTGTTGAATGCAGTGGGGAATATTCGCAATCTTTTCTTTCAAAGAAACATTGAATCTGACAGACAGTGGTGCTGAACAAACAAAAGAAAAGATATCAACAGACAGTGATTGTCGTCTCGTTACTGGTTTCTTTATTTTTGCAACGGAACAGCACCCCTTCTGATACATTATGACCTCCAAGAAATTATCTGGTTCTTTGGGGCAATTGGTTGTTTTCCAACATTTTTGTTCAAAAATACTGATTGTGGAGTAACCTTTGACAAACTAATTTGCGAAAACTTGCACAAAACATGACGATGAAACAACAAAATTGTCAAAAATATTCATGTTAACATTATGAATAAATATAAGAAGCAGCAGGATTTGAACTCACGTCGCACTGGTCACGCGCTTTCAAACGGCAAACAGTACGCCTGAACTTACTGAGCTACAGCCCGATTCGTTCTCATGTACCAAAATATAAAAAGAAATCTTTAAATTGTAACACCTCCACTATTCTGTTACCGAGGGAAATAATAACGTCCATTTTCGAGCACATCCCATACAACTTAACAATTATGGGCAGAGTGCCATATTTGTGGATATTCGAAGCTAATTAAACCCTCATCACCCTATACACTGTCATCTACATGCACGTCATTATGTATGTAGAAATATTACTCAGCCCAACCCAAACCCGCCAATCTAGGACACTCGTGATTACAAAACCCTTCAAATAGCTGGAAATGATTCTCTTATATATGCCTAGAATGATTGATATTTAAGCGGTATTATTATTGGGGGTTCGCCAAGTCATCGATAAGGAAGACATTCTCCCTTTTCAAGAGCGAAAACTCAAAATCAGCTTCTGAAAGGTATACTTTGTTTTTAAGCACACTAACCTCCGTCTTTCTATTAGAATGCATCGTGGAGGTATAACAGAAAGTACTGCAATATTCCAAGTCGCGGAAGTTGCTTTCCAGTAGAAGTTCTGAAAAACAAAAGATTAGAATAGACAATTTCTTTCTGTCGGTTGTAACACCTATATTTTGAATTTATAGAAAACCAAGACATGAACTGAAGATTATTCTGTCTGTTTGGAAAGAATATGGTTGAATTCTTTTTGAAAAGTTGGCCCGTGTTTCATAAATCATTCGAGTGAAACTCCAAGTCCTGATTTAATAATGCACTGAAAAGTGACATTGCGTGAATCTTCGGCTGTCATGGCCGGAAAAGTTGAATTCCAAGTGACACACATTGTTGACATCAAGTTGATTTATTCAGTCAGAACAAGCGATTTCAGCAGAAGGAAAAGTGAAAACATAGGCATTTTTATATGTAGTGTGCTGTTGCGTCATAAAATGGTAAAAAAAAAAATTGATGAATTTTTGACAAATTTCATAAGGGTAACCATAGGCAAATATTGATTTTTTTTTATTTTCAGTTGAATAAACCAATAAATAGCACACTTCAAATTTTCCATTGTTCATGATTTCATTCTTGCGAAATTTATTCCTCTGCATTTTTAAAGGCATTTAACAGTTACTGCGTGATGAGTGATCACCTCATTTACGTTATCAAAAACGTTGAATTCGCAAATGGAATAGTGGCCGACATAAGATATTTATTTATTATTTATTTATTGGTGTTTAAGGTCACATACTTATGCACAATGGCTAATCGTGACCGTTACAGTTTTACGGGTGGAGAAAGTCGGAGTACCCAGAGAGAACCACAGAGCATCGACTAGTAACTGGCATCTCCTCAACATGCCAACTCCATTCAAGCTCCACCCAAGCAAGGTTACAGCGGTTGAAGACATGTGCACCATCGACGTGCAGTACGCCTTAGTGCACGGTGTCATTGTGCCCCCATGTAGGCAAGCAGGGTAAAGTGCCTTGCACAAGGACACAATGATGGTCGTCCCGGACGTACATAAGTTATTCAGCTGTTGTGTAGAAGACTTGAACTTTCCGACAAACCACAATTTCGCTGTGTGACCTTCCGTCGGCGCAGAATTTATACTGATCAACGCATAAAATGAACTACCACTAAAGCTAGTAATCACGCAAACGGCTGATAATGCTTCGCGGTAATAAATCTGTGGAGTTTAGAAAGAGACTCTTTTTAAATTCTAAATGACTTTCATACAAGGGCTACACTATGGAACCAACGTTATCATTCTCTTGTTTGAAACAAACAATCTTGAACGACAGCCGACCAAAACCATGAACACCGTGTTACAGAACCGAATGCTCACCAAATTTTGAAACAAGTCGAATTCGATTCTGAACTTAAAACTTAAATCAACGGTTCCACTCTTAATATATTAACTCATCTTAAATAACATACATAAAACATAATGGCGAGCCACGATAAACAGAAGAAGAGGTAGAGACCCAGAATGTCCTACGCAGATGCTCGTAGGAATCTAAACTTCATCTGCGAAACCACTAATTGTTATCTGTGGACGCTTCTCCTACCCACAATGACTCCCTGCTCTACACATAATATCGAAAATATTCCAGATACACCCGCGATTGGCAAATCAAGACGAAAACACGGTTTAGATATGTAAAATGTAAAAACTGAAATAAACGCGCCCCCCCCCCCCCCCCCCCACACACACACACACACACCACCACATAGCAAGCCCTCCAATACACACAATTTGACAATATGGTATCCACAAATGATAGACCCCAGCGCATGCAATTATGACACCGGTCCACCGCCCCTGTTTAGCTCCACACGTTGTATAACTTGTACGTAGAGTTATTATGCAAGTCATTCTCTGAAAGGAACATCTTTTAGCTCAAAATACACTGAATATTTAAAGTTTGTAGAGATGGAATGCATTTGATTGTTTATTATTGGGGTACCACGACTCTTTCACAAACCTGATTTGTATTGTGTCGGATGAAAGAGGGCGGATCCATCTCGCATCCAGCAGAGGACCATCTCGCAGCAGCTGTCTACTGCCTTACTTAAATACTTACTAGACTGACACAAGCATGGCAAACGTTGATTGAAGATTAGTGTACTGTTAATGTGTTCTACGCATTTGCATAATAAGTCAAAGTACTCCCACTCGGGCAGCAGGAATTAAGGGACTCATCACTGAAATAACGCAGATGAAATGTATTACTCATGGTGGTAATGAAACAGTGCCAGTGCATATACTCTTTTAGTTCCTCACAGGGGCTATTTGTTGAATGCAGTAGGGAATATTCGCAATCTTTTCTTTCAAAGAAACATTGAATCTGACAGACAGTGGTGCTGAACAAACAGAAGAAAAGATACCAACAGACAGTGATTATCTTCTCGTTACTGGCTTCTTTATTTTTGCAACGGAACAGCACCCCTTCTGATACATTATGACCTGCAAAGAAATTGTCTGGTTCTTTTGGGCAATTGGTTGTTTTCCAACATTTTTGTTCAAAAATACTGATTGTGGAGTAACCTTTGACAAACTAATTTGCGAAAACTTGCACTATACATGACGATGAAACAACAAAATTGTCAAAAATATTCATGTTAACATTATGAATAAATATAAGAAGCAGCGGGATTTGAACTCACGTCGCACTGGTCACGCGCTTTCAAACGGCAAACAGTACGCCTGAACTAACTGAGCTACAGCCCGATTCGTTCTCATGTATAAAAATATAAAAAGAATTCTTTGAATTGTAACACCTCCACTATTCTGTTACCACGGGAAATAATAACGTCCATTTTCGAGCACATGAAGGGAAAGGAAAATATGCTAGTTTTTTAATAAATAAAAAAAAAAATAAAGTTTCTCCCTCGACAGAAACAAAGCTCTGATATGTCAAAGCATAAACAAACGTTATGAATGAGCAGACGATTTTTGGCGGGGATCTGTTCAGTTGCTCATGTCGGAGAAACATTGTCACAAAGATTCAGAGTTACTATAAATAGTAACAACTAACTGATGTTTTGCACTTATTTTGTTACAAAATATCATCACCCGGGGTCAAAATTTAAACACAAATATCCCAAAACTGAATAAATAGAAAGTGCTGATACTACGAGCCAAAATCCAGACCATCTCGATTAATAGAAAGGCCTTTTTCGCCCATCGAAACACTTGTTTATAAAAAAGCATTTTTTCGAAAATTTGTGAAATTTTACCAAATCGGCACTCATTTTTTACCCCTGTCCATATTCTTGTCCAAACATTCAATCTAACCTCAGTCACGTTACGCATTGTTCTGGAGGACAGAATCGTCCGTATGACAAAATCATTGACATTTCTGAGAATGCGAGGGCCCTCTGATGTCTGAAACACAACTCAGATAAAAAAAGCATATTCAAACATCCAAAGGCTCAGCTTTGAACCACCATCTAATTGTTTACTGGTATTCAAAGTCACACCCACCCAGTATTTGCGCTAAATAATTGCTACAAAAATAGAGAATCTCTCATGAATCCCCGATAAGTATGTAAAATATGAACCGAGTCTACTAAATTCGATTCGGGCCGAGCTTTAGCGAGGCCCAAATCGAATTTAGTGGACGAGGTTCATATTTTACATACTTATCGGGGACGAGTTTGAGATTCTTTTTATCACATCACCGTGATTTGTTTACATTCTGACAGAATTTGGTGAGCCTCCTTAACCCAAACCCACACTGCTACAATGTTTCGGCTTCCTTTGAATGCACTCGTAACCCCATCACGTTACTGAGGGCCAGCCACTTTCTCGTTGAAATATAGACCCGGTAAGGTTTATGTACATCGGGTATCAATGACTAAAGGTTATTCATTTCTCATTTTCATGAGTTAGTAATAACAATATGAACAATATTTAATTATGATAATATTACAGCTCCATGCACATGACTTTATAAGAGACATTCGAAAAAGAAACGCTACTTTTTCTTTGGAATGTCGCGTGCTGGAGCCAGCAAACGAATCAGTGTCTGAATCAGTGTACACAATTATCCTTCGTCGTTTCGCCTCGGGTTTAGCCGGACTTTTATTCTCATGGACATGGATTTTGAAATTACCACTATAAATATTCCCTGAAAACATCGGCAATGGCAGCTGAGCCTGACAGTAAGACTGAGATCGACAGTCGGATTCAGCATGACATTCGTTCGTACTTGAGAGATTATTAAGTTCATTGGAAGTGTTACTTAAAATACCGGAAATGTTTTTGTGCTGATTTTCATTTGTGTGGCTATAATTATTGATGGAACTTCAATTGGAAGCAATGTTCTTATGCCCTGTTATCTGCATTATGTGATGGGCTGGAATTTCTGATTCACTCAACTTTTGGACCAAGTGTTTTCTAGCACTGTGATCTGTGAGGCGTTTTTGAGTGGAAAGTCCACCAATCGTTGCCATACGCTTCATTTTTTGAGGTAAGTTTGTTTTTGCCTATTGGCTGCCTCTTGAAACAATGATCTCCGGATTTCATATTCATTTGATTTGTGTGGGTTGCAATATGAATAGTCAACGCGTAGGAAGATCAATTAAGGCGATTCGCCGGTCAATAAACTCACGTGAAAAATCTCGTGGGTTTATGACCCGTGTATAATATTCCTGTTCTGAACTTGGTTATGAGGCAGTGCTTATGTGATAAAATAACTAATCTACGTTTAGACAATTGTTTACAAGTACGTTGCCCAGAGAAGTAGCACACAAAACGATGGACACTGGGTGATATTTTTGGCAGTAAGGCACAACTTGTCCATCTGAGTTCACAACACTACTGTAGTTCCCAGGGCCACTACAAGAACACAATCACGTTCACTCAACTGATGGGTAAATGCTTCTCTCGGTCGCCACCTTCAGTGTGTGTGTGTGTGTTGGGGGGGGGGACAGTGAAGTGAACTGAATGGGTTACGCGAAGCAAACTGTGGTTTTCCCGTCTACTCCGTTGAAAGGTATCTATCGCGATAGTCTGACATTTGGGGTATAAGGGCACATATCGAAACACTGCACCGCTGATAACTCAAAACAATTGGAAAAATGGATTTGTCCAAAGCGTACTCTCCCATATTCCTGAATGGCCACTGAAAACCTCTGTATAGCAACGACAAAATATAAGTGAAGCTCATCCCATAGAACATTAACAATTATGGGCAGGGGACCATATTTGTGGATACTCGAAGCTAATTAAAGCCTCATCACCCTATACACTGTCATCTACATGCACGTCATTATGTATGTAGAAATATTACTCAGCCCAACCCAAACCCGCCAAGCTAGGCCACTCGTGATTACAAAACCCTTCAAGTAGCTGGAAATGATTCTCTTATATGCCTAGAATGACTGATATTTAAGCGGTATTATTATTGGGGGTTCGCTCAGTCGTCGATAAGGAAGACATTCTCCCTTTTCAAGAGCGAAAACTCAAAATCAGCTTCTGAAAGGTATACTTTGTTTCTAAGCACACTAACCTCCGGGGGGTGCGGTGGCTCAGTTGGTTGAGGTGCAGGCTGCAAGCCGAGAGGTCCTCGGTTCGAATCCCACCTGTGGCAACCGCGTTGTGTCCTTGGGCAAGACACTTAACCCCGATTGCCCACATGGGGGTACGATGACGCTGTGTACTGAGGCGTACTGCACGTCGATGGTGCGCATGTCTTCAACCAATCTAACCCTGCCTGTGCTGCGGTGCAGAGTTCAGAGTTACGATGTTGGAGAGCTGACAGCTGCTCGTCGTTGCTCGGTGGTTCTCTCCAGGTACTCCGGCTTCCTCCACCCGTAAAACTGTCATGGTCACGATTAGCCATTGTGCATAAGTATGTGACCTTAAACACCAATAAATAAATAAATAAATAACACTAACCTCCGTCTTTCTATTAGAATGCATCGTGGGGGCATAACAGAAAGTACTGCAATCTTCCAAGTCGCGGAAGTTGCTTTCCAATAAAAGTTTTGAAAAACAAAAGATTAGAATAGACAATTTCTTTCTGTCGGTTGTAACACCTATATTTTGAATTTATAGAACACCAAAAGACATGAACAGAAGATTATTCAGTCTGTTTGGAAAGAATATGGTTGAATTCTTTTTGAAAAGTTGGCCCGTGTTTCATAAATCATTCGAGTGAAACTCCAAGTCCTGATTTAATAATGTACTGAAAAGTGACACTGCGTGAATCTTCGGCTATCATGGTCGGAAAAGTTGAATTCCAAGTGACACACATTGTTGACATCAAGTTGATTTATTCAGTCAGAACAAGCGATTTCAGCAGAAGGAAAAGTGAAAACAGAGGCATCTTTATATGTAGAACGATTTTACGTCATAAAATGGTAAAAAAAAAATTTGATGAATTTTTGAAAAAATTCATAACGGTAACCATAGGCAAATATTGATTTTTTTTTTATTTTCAGTTCCATAAACCAATAAATAGCACACATCAAATTTTCCATTGTTCATGATTTCCTTCTTGCAAAATGTATTCCTCTGAATTATTAAACGCATTTAACAGTTGCTGCGTGGGGAGTGATCACCTCATTTACGTTATCAAAAACGTTGAATTCGCAAAGTGCATAGTGGCGGGCATAAGATATTTATTAGCCATTGTGCACATAATTATGCACAATGGCTAATCGTGACCGTTAGAGTTTTCCGGGTGGAGGAAGTCGGAGGTCCCAGACAGAACCACCGAGCATCGACTAGTAACTGGCATCTCCTCCACATGCCAACTCCATTCAAGCTCCACTCAAGCAGGGTTACAGCGGTTGAAGACACGTACACCATCGACGTGCAGTACGCCTTAGTGCACGCTGTCATCGTGCCCCCATGTAGGCAACCAGGATAAAGTTCCTTGCACAAGGACGCAATGATGGTCGTCCCGGACGTACATAAGTTATTCAGCTGTTGTGTAGAAGACTTGAACTTTCCGATAAAGCACAATTTCGCTGTGTGACCTTCCGTCGGCGCAGAATTTATACTGATCAACGCATCAAATGACCTACCACTAAAGCTAGTAATCACACAAACGGCTAATAATGCTTCGCGGTAATAACTCTGTGGAGTTTAGAAAGAGACTCTTCTTAAATTCTAAATGACTTTCATACAAGGGCTACACTATGGAACCAACGTTACCATTCCCTTGTTTGAAACAAACAATCTTGAACTACAGCCGACCAAAACCATGAACACCGTGTTACAGAACCGAATGCTCACCAAATTTTGAAACAAGTCCAATTCAAGTCTGAACTTAAAACTTAAATCAACGGTTCCACTCTTAACATATTAACTCATCTTAAATAACATACATAAAACATAATGGCGAGCCACGATAAACAGAGGAAGAGGTAGAGACCCAGATTGTCCCACGCAGATGCTCGTAGGAATCTAAACTTCATCTGCGAAACCACTAATTGTTATCTGTGGACGCTTCTCCTACCCACAATGACTCCCTGCTCTACACATCATACCGAAAATATTCCAGATACACCCGCGAGAGGCAAATCAAGACGAAAACACGGTTTAGATATGTAAAATGTAAAAACTGAAATAAACGCCCCCGCCCCCCCCCCCCCCCCACACACACACACACACCACCGCATAACATGCCCTCCAATACATACAATTTGACTATATGGTATCCACATATGACAGACCCTAGCGCATGCAATTATGACATCGGTCCACCGCCCCTGTTTAGCTCCACACGTTGTATAACTTGTAAGTAGAGTCATTGTACCAGACATTCTCTGAAAGGAACATCTTTTAGCACAAAATACACTGAATATTAAAAGTTTGTAGAGATGGAATGCATTGGGTTGTTTATTATTGGGGTACCACGACTCTTTCACAAACCTGATTTGTATTGTGTCGGATGAAAGAGGGCGGATCCATCTCGCATCCAGCAGAGGACCATCTCGCAGCAGCTATCTACTGCCTTACTTAAATACTTACTGGACTGACATAAGCATGGCAAACGTTGATTGAAGATTAGTGTACTGTTAATGTGTTCTACGCATTTGCATAATGAGTCAAAGTACTCCCACTCGGGCAGCAGGAATTAAGGGACTCATCACTGAAATAACGCAGATGAAATGTATTACTTATGGTGGTAATGAAACAGTGCCAGTGCATATACTCTTTTAGTTCGCCACAGGGGCTATTTGTTGAATGCAGTGGGGAATATTCGCAATCATTTCTTTCAAAGAAACATTGAATCTGACAGACAGTGGTGCTGAACAAACAAAAGAAAAGATACCAACAGACACTGATTATCGTCTCGTTACTGGCTTCTTTATTTTTGCAACGGAACAGCACCTCTTCTGATACATTATGACCTGCAAAGAAATTGTCTGTTTTTGGGGGGCAATTGGTTGTTTTCCAACATTTTTGTTCAAAAATACTGATTGTGGAGTAACCTTTGACAAACTAATTTGCGAAAAACTTGCATAAAACATGACGATGAAACAACAAAATTGTCAAAAATATTCATGTTAACATTACGAAAAAATATAAGAAGCAGCGGGATTTGAACTCACGTCGCACTGGTCACGCTCTTTGAAACGGCAAACAGTACGCCTGAACTTACTGAGCTACAGCCCGATTCGTTCTCATGTACCAAAATATAAAAAGAAATCTTTAAATTGTAACACCTCCACTATTCTGTTACCACGGGAAATAATAACGTCCATTTTCGAGCACATGAAGGGAAAGGAAAATATGCTAGTTTTTTTAATAAAAAATGAAGTTTCTCCCTCGACAGAAACAAAGCTCTGATATGTCAAAGCATAAACAAACGTTATGAATGAGCAGACGATGTTTGGCGGGGATCTGTTCAGTTGCTCATGTCGGAGAAACATTGTCACAAAGATTCAGAGTTACTATAAATAGTAACAACTAACTGATGTTTGGCACTTATTTTGTTACAAAATATCATCACCCGCGGTCAAAATTTAAACACAAATATCCCAAAACTGAATAAATAGAATGTGCTGATACTACGAGACAAAATCCAGACCATCTCGATTAACAGAAAGGCCTTTTTCGCCCATCGAAACACTTGTTTATAAAAAAGCACTTTTTCGAAAATTTGTGAAATTTTACCAAATCGGCACTCATTTTTTACCCCTGTCCATATTCTTGTCCAAACATTCAATCTAACCTCAGTCACGTTACGCATTGTTCTGGAGTATAGAATCGTCGTTGGACAAAACCATTGACATATCTGAGAATGCGAGGGCCCTCTGATGTCTGAAACACAACTCTGAAGAAAAAAAGCATATTCAAACATCCAAAGACTCAGCTTTGAGCCACCATCTAATTGTTTACTGGTATTCAAAGTCCCACACACACAGTATTTGCGCTAAATAATTGCTACAAAAAATAATTAATCGACGTTTAGACAATTGTTTGCAAGTACGTTGCCCAGAGAAGTAGCAAACAAAATTATGGACACTGGGTGATATTTTGGCAGTAAAGAACAACTTGTCCATTGAGTTCACAACACTACTGTAGTTCCCAGGGCCACTACAAGAATACAATCACGCACACTCAACTGATGCGTAAATGCTTTTCTCGGTCGCCACCTTCGGTGTGTGTGTGTGTGTGTGTGTTGGGGGGGGGGGGGGAGTGAAGTGAACTGAATGGGTTGCGCGAAGCAAACGGTGGTTTTGCCGTCTAATTCCTTGAAAGGTATCTATCGCGATAGTCTGACATTTGGGGTATAAGGGCACATATCGAAACACTGCCTCGCTGATAACTCAAAAAAAATTGGAAAAATGGATTTTTCCAAAGCGTACCCTCCCATATTCCTGAATGGCCACTGAAAACCTCTGTATAGCAACGACAAAATACAAGTGAAGCTTATCCCATAGAACTTATCAATTTTGGGCAGGGGTCCATATTTGTGGATATTCGAAGCTAATTAAAGCCTCATCACCCTATACACTGTCATCTACATGCACGTCATTATGTATGTAGAAATATTACTCAGCCCAACCCAAACCCGCCAAGCTAGGCCACTCGTGATTACAAAACCCTTCAAATAGCTGGAAATGATTCTCTTATATGTCTAGAATGACTGATATTTAAGCGGCATTATTATTGGGGGTTCGCTCAGTCGTCGATAAGGAAGACATTCTCCCTTTTCAAGAGCGAAAACTCAAAATCAGCTTCTGAAAGGTATACTTTGTTTTTAAGCACACTAACCTCTGTCTTTCTATTAGAATTAAATGCATCGTAGAGGTATAACAGAAAGTATTGCAATCTTCCAAGTCGCGGAAGTTGCTTTCCAATAGAAGTTCTGAAAAACAAAAGATTAGAATAGACAATTTCTTTCTGTCGGTTGTAACACCTATATTTTGAATTTATAGAAAACCAAAAGACATGAACTGAAGATTATTCAGTCTGTTTGGAATGAATATGGTTGAATTCTTTTTGAAAAGTTGGCCCGTGTTTCATAAATCATTCGAGTGAAACTCCAAGTCCTGATTTAATAATGCACTGAAAAGTGACATTGCGTGAATCTTCGGCTGTCATGGCCGGAAAAGTTGAATTCCAAGTGACACACATTGTTGACATCAAGTTGATTTATTCAGTCAGAACAAGCGATTTCAGCAGAAGGGAAAGTGAAAACATAGGCATTTTTATATGTAGTGTGCTTTTGCGTCATAAAATGGTAAAAAAAAAATTGATGAATTTTTGACAAATTTCATAAGGGTAACCATAGGCAAATATTGAATTTTATTTATTTTCAGTTGAATAAACCAATAAATAGCACACTTCAAATTTTCCATTGTTCATGATTTCATTCTTGCAAAATGTATTCCTCTGAATTATTAAACGCATTTAACAGTTACTGCGTGGGGAGTGATCACCTCATTTACGTTATCAAAAACGTTGAATTCGCAAATTGAATTATGGCGGGCATAAGATATTTATTTATTGTTTATTTATTGGTGTTTAAGGTCACATACTTATGCACAATGGCTAATCGTGACCGTTAGAGTTTTCAGGGTGGAGGAAGTCGGAGGTCCCAGAGAGAACCACTGAGCATCGACTAGTAACTGGCATCTCCTCAACATGCCAACTCCATTCAAGCTCCACTCAAGCAGGGTTACAGCGGTTGACGACACGTGCACCATCGACGTGCAGTACGCCTTAGTGCACGGTGTCATCGTGCCCCCATGTAGGCAACCAGGATAAAGTTCCTTGCACAAGGACACAATGATGGTCGTCCCGGACGTACATAAGTTATTCAGCTGTTGTGTAGAAGACTTGAACTTTCCGATAAAGCACAATTTCGCTGTGTGACCTTCCGTCGACGCAGAATTTATACTGATCAACGCATCAAATGACCTACCACTAAAGCTAGTAATCACACAAACGGATAATAATGCTTCGCGGTAATAACTCTGTGGAGTTTAGAAAGAGACTCTTCTTAAATTCTAAATGACTTTCATACAAGGGCTACACTATGGAACCAACGTTACCATTCGCTTGTTTGAAACAAACAATCTTGAACCACAGCCGACCAAAACCATGAACACCGTGTTACAGAACCGAATGCTCACCAAATTTTGAAACAAGTCGAATTCAAGTCTGAACTTAAAACTTAAATCAACGGTTCCACTCTTAGTATATTAACTCGTCTTAAATAACATACATAAAACATAATGGCGAGCCACGATAAACAGAGGAAGAGGTAGAGACCCAGTGGTCCCACGCAGATGCTTGTAGGAATCTAAACTTCATCTGCGAAACCACTAATTGTTATCTGTGGATGCTTCTCCTACCCACAATGACTCCCTGCTCTACACATCATACCGAAAATATTCCAGATACACCCGCGAGAGGCAAATCAAGACGAAAAGACGGTTTAGATATGTAAAATGTAAAAACTGAAATAAACGCGCCCCCACCCCCCCCCCCCCCGCCCCCACACACACACACACACAGACACACCACCGCATAACATGCCCTCCAATACATACAATTTGACTATATGGTATCCACAAATGATAGACCCTAGCGCATGCAATTATGACATCGGTCCAACGCCCCTGTTTAGCTCCACACGTTCTATAACTTGAAAGTAGAGTCATTGTACCAGACATTCTCTGAAAGGAACATCTTTTAGCTCAAAATACACTGAATATTTAAAGTTTGTAGAGATGGAATGCATTGGGTTGTTTATTATTGGGGTACCACGATTCTTTCACAAACCTGATTTGTATTGTGTCGGATGAAAGAGGGCGGATCCATCTCGCATCCGGCAGAGGACCATTTCGCAGCAGCTATATACTGCCTTACTTAAATACTTACTGGACTGACATAAGCGTGGCAAACGTTGATTGAAGATTAGTGTACTGTTAATGTGTTCTACGCATTTGCATAATGAGTCAAAGTACTCCCACTCGGGCAGCAAGAATTAAGGGACTCATCACTGAAATAACGCAGATGAAATGTATTACTTATGGTGGTAATGAAACAGTGCTAGTGCATATACTCTTTTAGTTCGCCACAGGGGCTATTTGTTGAATGCAGTGGGGAATATTCGCAATCTTTTCTTTCAAAGAAACATTGAATCTGACAGACAGTGGTGCTGAACAAACAAAAGAAAAGATACCAACAGACAGTGATTATCGTCTCGTTACTGGTTTCTTTATTTTTGCAACGGAACAGCACCCCTTCTGATACATTATGACCTGCAAAGAAATTGTCTGGTTCTTTTGGGCAATTGGTTGTTTTCCAACATTTTTGTTCAAAAATACTGATTGTGGAGTAACCTTTGACAAACTAATTTGCGAAAACTTGCACAAAACGACGATGAAACAACAAAATTGTCAAAGATATTCATGTTAACATTATGAATAAATATAAGAAGCAGCGGGATTTGAACTCACGTCGCACTGGTCACGCGCTTTCAAACGGCAAACAGTACGCCTCAACTTACTGAGCTACAGCCCGATTCGTTCTCATGTACCAAAATATAAAAAGAAATCTTTAAATTGTAACACCTCCACTATTCTGTTACCGAGGGAAATAATAACGTCCATTTTCGAGCACATGAATGGAAAGGAAAATATGCTAGTTTTTTTAATAAAAAATAAAGTTTCTCCCTCGACAGAAACAAAGCTCTGATATGTCAAAGCATTAACAAACGTTATGAATGAGCAGACGATTTTTGGCGGGGATCTGTTCAGTTGCTCATGTCGGAGAAACATTGTCACAAAGATTCAGAGTTACTATAAATAGTAACAACTAACTGATGTTTGGAACTTATTTTGTTACAAAATATCATCACCCGCGGTCAAAATTTAAACACAAATATCCCAAAACTGAATAAATAGAATGTGCTGATACTACGAGCCAAAATCCAGACCATCTCGATTAATAGAAAGGCCTTTTTCGCCCATCGAAACACTTGTTTATAAAAAAGCACTTTTTCGAAAATTTGTGAAATTTTACCAAATCGGCACTCATTTTTTACCCCTGTCCATATTCTTGTCCAAACATTCAATCTAACCTCAGTCACGTTACGCATTGTTCTGGAGTATAGAATCGTCCGTATGACAAAACCATTGACATATCTGAGAATGCGAGGGCCCTCTGATGTCTGAAACCCAACTCTGAAGAAAAAAAGCATATTCAAAACATCCAAAGACTCAGCTTTGAGCCACCATCTAATTGTTTACTGGTATTCAAAGTCCCACACACCCAGTATTTGCACTAAATAATTGCTACAAAAAATAACTAATCGACGTTTAGACAATTGTTTACAACTACGTTGCCCAGAGAAGTAGCAAACAAAATTATGGACACTGGGTGATATTTTGGCAGTAAAGAACAACTTGTCCATTGAGTTCACAACACTACTGTAGTTCCCAGGGCCACTACAAGAATACAATCACGTACACTCAACTGATGCGTAAATAAATGCTTTTCTCGGTCGCAACCTTCGGTGTGTGTGTGTGTGTGTGTGTTGGGGGGGGGGGGGGGGGGGGGGCAGTGAAGTGAACTGAATGGGTTGCGCGAAGCAAACGGTGGTTTTGCCGTCTGCTTCGTTGAAAGGTATCTATCGCGATAGTCTGACATTTGGGGTATAAGTGCACATATCGAAACACTGCCTCGCTGATAACTCAAAAAAATTGGAAAAATGGATTTTTCCAAAGCGTACTCTCCCATATTCCTGAATGGCCACTGAAAACCTCTGTATAGCAACGACAAAATACAAGTGAAGCTTATCCCATAGAACTTATCAATTTTGGGCAGGGGCCATATTTGTGGATATTCGAAGCTAATTAAACCCTCATCACCCTATACACTGTCATCTACATGCACGTCATTATGTATGTAGAAATATTACTCAGCCCAACCCAAACCCGCCAAGCTAGGCCACTCGTGATTACAAAACCCTTCAAGTAGCTGGAAATGATTCTCTTATATCCCTAGAATGACTGATATTTAAGCGGTATTAATATTGGGGGTTCGCTCAGTCGTCGATAAGGAAGACATTCTTCCTTTTCAAGAGCGAAAACTCAAAATCAGCTTCTGAAAGGTATACTTTGTTTTTAAGCACACTAACCTCCGTCTTTCTATTAGAATTAAATGCATCGTGGAGGTATAACAGAAAGTACTGCAATCTTCCAAGTCGCGGAAGTTGCTTTCCAATAGAAGTTCTGAAAAACAAAAGATTAGAATAGACAATTTCTTTCTGTCGGTTGTAACACCAATATTTTGAATTAATAGAACACCAAAAGACATGAACTGAAGATTATTCAGTCTGTTTGGAAAGAATATGGTTGAATTCTTTTTGAAAAGTTGGCCCATGTTTCATAAATCATTCGAGTGAAATTTCAAGTCCTGATTTAATAATGCGCTGAAAAGTGACACTGCGTGAATCTTCGGCTGTCATGGCCGGAAAAGTTGAATTCCAAGTGACACACATTGTTGACATCAAGTTGATTTATTCAGTCAGAACAAGCGATTTCAGCAGAAGGGAAAGTGAAAACAGAGGCATCTTTATATGTAGTGTGCTTTTGCGTCATAAAATGGTAAAAAAAAAATTTGATGAATTTTTGACAAATTTCATAAGGGTAACCATAGGCAAATATTGAATTTTTTTTATTTTCAGTTGAATAAACCAACAAATAGCACACTTCAAATTTTCCATTGTTCATGATTTCATTCTTGCAAAATGTATTCCTCTGAATTATTAAACGCATTTAACAGTTACTGCGTGGGGAGTGATCACCTCATTTACGTTATCAAAAACGTTGAATTCGCAAATGGAATAGTGGCGGGCATAAGATATTTATTTATTGTTTATTTATTGGTGTTTAAGGTCACATACTTATGCACAATGGCTAATCGTGACCGTTAGAGTTTTCAGGGTGGAGGAAGTCGGAGGTCCCAGAGAGAACCACCGAGCATCGACTAGTAACTGGCATCTCCTCAACATGCCAACTCCATTCAAGCTCCACTCAAGCAGGGTTACAGCGGTTGAAGACACGTGCACCATCGACGTGCAGTACGCCTTAGTGCACGGTGTCATCGTGCCCCCATGTAGGCAACCAGGATAAAGTTCCTTGCACAAGGACACAATGATGGTCGTCCCGGACGTACATAAGTTATTCAGCTGTTGTGTAGAAGACTTGAACTTTCCGACAAACCACAATTTCGCTGTGTGACCTTCCGTCGGCGCAGAATTTATACTGATCAACGCATAAAATGACCTACCACTAAAGCTAGTAATCACACAAACGGCTAATAATGCTTCGCGGTAATAAATCTGTGGTGTTTAGAAAGAGACTCTTCTTAAATTCTAAATGACTTTCATACAAGGGCTACACTATGGAACCAACGTTACCATTCGCTTGTTTGAAACAAACAATCTTGAACCACAGCCGACCAAAACCATGAACACCGTGTTACAGAACCGAATGCTCACCAAATTTGAAACAAGTCGAATTCAAGTCTGAACTTAAAACTTAAATCAACGGTTCCACTCTTAATATATTAACTCATCTTAAATAACATACATAAAACATAATGGCGAGCCACGATAAACAGAGGAAGAGGTAGAGACCCAGATTGTCCCACGCAGATGCTCGTAGGAATCTAAACTTCATCTGCGAAACCACTAATTGTTATCTGTGGACGTTTCTCCTACCACAATGACTCCCTGCTCTACACATCATACCGAAAATATTCCAGATACACCCGCGAGAGGCAAATCAAGACGAAAACACGGTTTAGATATGTAAAATGTAAAAACTGAAATAAACACCCCCCCCCCCCCACACACACACACACACACACACAGACACACCACCGCATAACATGCCCTCCAATACATACAATTTGACTATATGGTATCCACAAATGATAGACCCTAGCGCATGCAATTATGACATCGGTCCACCGCCCCTGTTTAGCTCCACACGTTGTATAACTTGTAAGTAGAGTCATTGTACCAGACATTCTCTGAAAGGAACATCTTTTAGCTCAAAATACACTGAATATTTAAAGTTTGTAGACATGGAATGCATTGGGTTGTTTATTATTGGGGTACCACGACTCTTTCACAAACCTGATTTGTATTGTGTCGGATGAAAGAGGGCGGATCCATCTCGCATCCAGCAGAGGACCATCTCGCAGCAGCTATCTACTGCCTTACTTAAATACTTACTGGACTGACATAAGCATGGCAAACGTTGATTGAAGATTAGTGTACTGTTAATGTGTTCTACGCATTTGCATAATGAGTCAAAGTACTCCCACTCGGGCAGCAGGAATTAAGGGACTCATCACTGAAATAACGCAGATGAAATGTATTACTTGTGGTGGTAATGAAACAGTGCCAGTGCATATACTCTTTTAGTTGGCCACAGGGGCTATTTGTTGAATGCAGTGGGGAATATTTGCAAACTTTTCTTTCAAAGAAACATTGAATCTGACAGACAGTGGTGCTGAACAAACAAAAGAAAAGATACCAACAGACAGTGATTATCGTCTCGTTGCTGGCCTCTTTATTTTTGCAACGGAACAGCACCCCTTCTGATACATTATGACCTGTACAGAAATTGTCTGGCTCTTTTGGGCAATTGGTTGTTTTCCAACATTTTTGTTCAAAAATACTGATTGTGGAGTAACCTTTGACAAACTAATTTGCGAAAACTTGCACTGTACATGACGACGAAACCACAAAATTGTCAAAAATATTTATGTTAACATTATGAATAAATATAAGAAGCAGCTGGTTTTGAACTCACATCGTACTGCTCACGCGCTTTTCAGACTGCAAACAGTACGCCTGAACTTACTGAGCTACAGGCCGATTCGTTCTCAAGTGCCAAAATATAAAAAGAAAACTTTAAATTGTAACACTTCCACCATTCTGTTATCAGGGGAAATAAGTCCTCCAGGCTTAGGTACCCCATGACTAT
This sequence comes from Pictodentalium vernedei, assembly GCA_031216915.1. NCBI lineage: Eukaryota > Metazoa > Mollusca > Scaphopoda > Dentaliida > Dentaliidae > Pictodentalium > Pictodentalium vernedei. The sequence goes on from CM062288.1 coordinate 299,204,923, forward strand.
GCCAATTAAGATCCTGATCCATAATTGGCATAGCCCTGGGGTTCCTGAGGCTAGGGGCATGTAACACTTCAAAATCATGCTGTGTCGGTTACGCTATAAATGAAGGCGAGCAGTAGATATATTTTGCATAATTTCAACGTATATTTGTTTTCCATCGCGAATGGTGATGGAGGAAATAAATGTCGTTGTATGTTTTTACTTCAATTCATGTATTGTCCCCAAATGAAAATCCTGGCTACGCCCTACATGCGAGATAAACACGAGCTAAAGGAGGGGCGACCGCCTCACCCCCCCCCCTCCCCCCCCCCCTCCCCCCTCTGTATCCGCCATTGACAGCCCCCCTTCTGATACATTATGACCTGCATAGAAATTGTCTGGTTCTTTTGGGCAATTAGTTGTTTTCCAACATTTTTGTTCAAAAATACTGATTGTGGAGTAACCTTTGACAAACTAATTTGCGAAAACTTGCACTATACATGACGACGAAACAACAAAATTGTCAAAAATATGTATGTTAACATTATGAATAAATATAAGAAGCTGCGGGTTTTGAACTCACATCGCACTCGTCACGCGCTTTTCAAACGGCAAACAGTACGCCTGAACTTACTGAGCTACAGCCCGATTCGTTCTCAAGTACCAAAATATAAAAAGAAATCTTTAAATTGTAACACCTCCACTATTCTGTTATCAGGGGAAATAATAATGTCCATTTTCGAGCACATGGAGGGAAAGGAAAATATGCTAGTTTTTTAATAAAAAAAAAATAAAGTTTCTCCCTCGACAGAAACAAAGCTCTGATATGTCAAAGCATAAACAAACGTTATGAATGAGCAGTCGATTTTTGGCGGGGATCTGTTCAGTTGCTCGTGTCGTAGAAACATTGTCACAAAGATTCAGAGTTACTATAAATAGTAACAACTAACTGATGTTTTGCACTTATTTTGTTACAAAATATCATCACCCGGGGTCAAAATTTAAACACAAATATCCCAAAACTGAATAAATAGAAAGTGCTGATACTACGAGCCAAAATCCAGACCATCTCGATTAATAGAAAGGCCTTTTTCGCCCATCGAAACACTTGCTTATAAAAAAAAGCGCTTTTTCGAAAATTTGTGAAATTTTACCAGAACGGCACTCATTTTTTACCCCTGTCCATATTCTTGTCCAAACATTCAATCTAACCTCAGTCACGTTACGCATTGTTCTGGAGTACAGAATCGTCCGTATGACAAAAACATTGACATTTCTGAGAATGCGAGGGCCCTCTGATGTCTGAAACACAACTCTGAAGAAAAAAAGCATATTCAAACATCCAAAGACTCAGCTTTGAACCACAATCTAATTGTTTACTGGTATTCAAAGTCACACCCACCCAGTATTTGCGCTAAATAATTGCTACAAAAAATAACTAATCGACTTTTAGACAATTGTTTACAAGCCTTGAACCTAACTGTGGTCAATTTGTTGAGAGTTTTCCCAATGCCTCTGAAACAGATAAGAGAAGTAAGGAAAGGTAAATTATATATCAAAATAATGAGTAAAGTGCATAGAAAAAGTACATATATATTTTTTCAGGAAAAAAAGTGAATTTTATGATTTTGAAGAAGATTAATTTGCCAATGGCGTAAGTAACGAACCGGTAAAACCACAAAATAATCGGAAATTCGAAAGCCTTGTCCTCAATTTCATGATAACATACTTCAGACTCGGTGAAAGCATTTTTTTGACACACACTCTGGTGGGTTTTGACGTTTGAATGTAATAACATCAACACAAATTTTTGATGTTCCGGATGTGGCCATGTTTCAATGATGTTTATTCCGGTCATGTGATTACGATGTGGTTCTTGCAGAAATACTCAATTTGAGCAATCGTAAGAATGCAATGACGTGATCACGCCCTTTATTTGTTCGAGACAGTGTATGAGCGGATTTGCAAACAGGTGACAGCAAATACTTGAGCTGTTAATGTTATAACTGCAAAATATGGTTCGAAATTCCCTCTCGTGTGTACAGGCCGTGTGGACATTTTTGTTGACAAAAAATCTGAATTATTGCGCACTAGAAAGACAACATGAACCACTTGTAAAAAAATAACCGAGTGTATAAAATCGGGACGATAAACATAAAATAAGGCAATATTCATAACAAAGTAAGCAGAATGCTTCAGAAATCACTTTTTCACGAAGTATATTCCAAGTGACCTGGATCTATATTGAGCGGGTTGATTTCCCCCGATGTTGTGAAGTTATTTACTTCCGAGTAACCATGGAATTTGTCGCGGCTCTGTTTGAAGTCTGCAAAGGACCGATTCAAGATGGGTTGAAAATGATGCATTCGCGCATTTAAATAAGGTGCGTTTGGATGATGCTGAGAATTTAGTTTTTTCTTGCAACCAACCATACTAACACAAGCGTCGATCAGTGTCTTTTGTCAACGTTTTACACTGACAAATGTGACAAATCTCCTTCTCCGGAAACTATCTCCCAATTTGCATATCACAATAAACATAACCGCTGTCAGCGTGACCGTGTGGTCAAAACCGAAACGAATTATCGAATCCACGGTCAAAATTAGCTGCAATTGGCTTTTAAACAAATGAAATACACGAAATATTCGCAATTTCATCATTATCCATGCCGAGTTACTTTTTAACCAGACCACATGCGTTCAGTTTCGTTTGTCGGCATCAAACTGATATTGTTTGTGGTAATTAATAGTACGAGAAGGCGAAAGAAGCCAAATATTTCCCATCATCTATAAATTAATTAAAATTGATAATTCCTTTTATTTTACTGAAATTATGAATTGATACGGTGGGTGTGTTGCGATTATTATGCCCCAGACCTGGGAGTTGTAAAATCAAAGGTGTATCTAGGGCCGTGGTGTGCAAGGTAACATGATTTTTGTAGATACACTTATTTGGAGGGTTACCTGTCTGATAGTGTTTGGAACATATGTGGCTAGGATCTTCAAAAAGAAAAAAGAGTTAAACTTTGAGAGAAAAACATATGCCTTGAATGACGGTGGTAGAGTCATACAAGGAAGAGAGCACTCCCCCCCCCCCCCCCTCCCCACGAAATGTTTTGTGTCAAATGGAGCTCACTTGTCACCTTTTGGGGATTGCTTTGTGTACTGCGTTCTTGAAAAAAATATGCGAGACCCTCTGGATGTGCCCTTCTGATCTCAATATGCCAATAAGCCTCCTTGGGGAAAGTACATGCAATAATAATAATAATGGTTATGTAAGGTTGATTTGATGTGTTTTGAATAACAATGTACTTGTAAGTACATTAGATGCTTTATTGCAGTGACAGGTTACAGTTACCCTTTTTTCTTCTCCAACAGATATCATGAGTGTATTGGTGTCCAAGAGTAAACAAAACTATTATACTTATTGATAAACCAGACAAATTTAACAATTTAATCACTATCAAATTGATGCATGGGATAAAAGGGGTTACAGTGCAAGGGGTTTGTAAATATATTTATTCAACTACAATGTATGACTTTGCAGTGCATTCTACATAGGAGAATATCATAGTTTCTTTCAAAACCGCCACAGTGACACAGACATCTTTGTATTGGGAGACACTCTTTTGTCCTTCCATACTTCTTCTGGTGGACTCCTTCAAGTTGACCTTTGTTGAACTCCCCAAATCAAAACATAAACAAAAGAAATGTCTGCCTTCAATCACTGAGCACTCCACTTATAACACTTGGTCTCAATCTTTATTACTTTCATGAATTAGGAAAAGATTTCTTCGAGTATGTACTTCAATGTTTATAGAATACAGCTGTTATTTTATTTTGAGGTATTTTATTGTAAAAATGTTGTTCTCTTACTTATGCCATAGCAGACTTTCAGGTGGTGCTATTTACACATGGCAGCAGTTCCATGGCAAACTTCAGTTTCCACATGTTCTGTGTTTCATTCCAAGCATTTTTATATATAATTTATTGGGGTTATTCATTTTGGGACTTTTTTAGACTTGAAAGAAAATTGCATGAAATTTGACCAAAGTTAGGTTGGACGTCCCCTTAAATGAACAATTATGTTGCGTACGGTATTTACTAAAACGGATAATAATGCCATACTACTAATGTCATGTACGTACTTTTCCACGTATGCCGGATATTTCTATAACGGCACCAGGAGTGTGGAAAATACTAAAAACTTGAATGCATCCAAGGCATGTGGTCCAGATGACATTGATTCAAGATTGTTCAAAGAATTGTCAGAGGAGTTAGGAGCGCCCTTTGCTCACCTGTTTCAAAAATCTATAGATAAGGGCGTGGTAGCCGATGATTGCAAACTTGCAAATATTTGCCCTCTTTTTAAAAAAAAATGATAGATCATCTCCGGCAAATTATAGACCAGTATCTCTAACTTGCATATTGTGTAAAGTGCCTGAACATATTTATTTATTTATTTATTTATTTATTTATTTATTTATTTATTTATTTATTTATTGGTGTTTAAGGTCACATACTTATGCACAATGGCTATTCATGACCGTGACAGTTTTACGTGTGAAGGAAGCCGGAGTACCCGGAGAGAACCACCGAGCAACGACGAGCAGCTGCCAGCTCCCCAACATCGCAACTCGCATTGCAGCACAAGCAGGGTTAGATTGGTTGAAGACATGCGCTCCATGCAGTACGCCTTAGTACACGGCGTCATCGTGTCCCCATGTCCCCACGTGAATAATCGGGGTTAAGTGCCTTGCCCAAGGACACAACGCGGGAGTCCGAATCGATCGCTCAGACGGCCACCCACCCCAGGATTAACTGGGCTTGAAGTTGCTTAACTTCGGTGATCTGACGAGAACCGGTTACCGCAACGCCACCGAGTCCCCAAGTCCTTGAACATATAGTCTGTTCAAATATGATGAGTCATCTAGAAGAACATTCATTATTATCTGCGAAACAGCATGCATTTCGAAAAAAAATCATATCTGTGAATCACAGCTTATAACTGCTGTTGATGATTGAGCCAAATATTTAGATCAAGGGAAGCAAGTTGACATTTTTATATTAGATTTTGAAAAAGCCTTTGGTCCTGTCCCCCACGAATTACTGAAATTAAAATTAAATAAATATGGTATATCCTTAAATGTTATCAATTTGATTGATTCCTTTTTGTGTTATAGAAAGCAGTGTGTTATAGTACATGGGACAAAATCAGAATGGTCTCCGGTAGTATCCGGGGTACCACAGGGTACAGTCTTAGGACGCATACTGTTTTCATTACATGTAAATGACATACAGAATGGTATTAGCTCAGAAATTCGTTTATTTGCTGGTGATTGAGTCTGTTATAGAAAAATAAATTCAATTAAAGATTCAAAATTGCTTCAGAACGATATAAATTCCTTAGGAAATTGGGTCCGTAAATGGGGTATGAGGGTTCAACCGACTAAAAGGAAAATAATGCACCTAAAAAGGAAAAAGAAAAATTTAAACAAACAAAGCTTAGTCTTTAGAAGGTACGGATCTTACATCTTTTAGTGCCATAAAGTATTTAGACCTGTGTTACTGTAACTTATGACCTTCGTTGGGATAAACACATAAAATGATATATGCTCTAAGGCAAATCGCACATTAGGCCTTATTAAATAGAACCTTGCCCAGTGTAATGTAGATGTCAAAGAAAACGACATATAAGGGTTTAGTTCGTCCAATCCTGGAGTGTGCTAGCCCTGTATGGGATCCGTATTATATTAATCTACAGAAAGAAATCGAAAAAGTCCAACGCCGAGCTGCTAGATTTGCCCCATTTTATTAAAATTATGAAATAGGTTCTATGACTAATATTTTAAATAAGTTAAAATGGAAAGCACTTTTACAGAGAAGGAAAGACGAGAATAAATTAATTTTGCTTTACGCCAAAGCGAGCTATCACTTACCGGAGAATCAACGAATTAAGGCTTCGACAATTTTTTTTCTTTTCTTTTATTTTTTTTTTTTTTTGGAGTGGAGGGGGGGGGGGTTCATTCGAGAGGAAAAATATCACCAAGTGTGAAGAAATAATCCAGACCCAACATATCTTAACAATTAAAAACAAAACAAGTTATCCGTTTGTACTGAATGTCTGATATAACGGTCCTTAATAAAAATAAAAAAATAAAAATCACAGTCATTTCCTGTGATTTACATTTCATTATCAGACGAAATATCAAGCATTTTAAAATACGATCGGACGGCAGCGCTGTGGCGTTGTGGTAACCGGTTCACGTCAGATTACCTAAGTTAAGCAACGTCGAGCTCGGTTAGTCCTTGGATGGGTGATCGTCTGAGCGATCGATTCGGACTCCCGCGTTGTGTCCTTGGACAGGGCACTTCACCCCGATTGTCCAAATGGGGGCACGATAACACCGTGTACTAAGGCGTACTGCATGTCGATGGTGCACATGTCTTCAACCAATCAAACCTTGTCTGTGTTACGGTATTGTGAGCTGGCAGTTGCTCATCATTGCTCGGTGGATTTCTCCGGCTACTCCGGCTTCCTCCACCCGTAACACTGTCACCGACACGATATCATTTTGACTGTTAAAGTGCCGTTAAACCCTAATGAATAAATAAATACGGCTGTATAACGTGTAAGTGTAAAGGTAACTTGAATGCTATATATTTAATGCTCAGGCATCAATTCACGCTGAAAAATTAAGTCATATTCCCCTGTCGGTCGGCAAAACGAAATATCAAAATGATATTTAGAAATCGATATTTCATCGTAGGTTCGGATGACGAATCACATGTACTTTAAACGAGTCAGCACATCAGTAATGAATTCCAGAGTCCCAAATACAAACGAATTCGAATAATTGATAGTGACAGTGACTAAATCAATTCATTAAATCAGCGGTTTCAAAGTTTGACTTTCTCATTCACCTTCCAGCGAAAAGCCGAAATCACTTTCAAATTTCTTCAGTTCAACTTCACACGTCTTCAGTGCATTGAGTTCAAAAAAAATAAAATGACGTGTCTTGTTATTGAAAATAAGAAAGTGGTGTTTTTTGTTATTGTTCTATTTCTTCGAAACACATTGCGATTATTTCAATTCGCCAGCCTTGGTAAATCGTAAAGTTAGGGGAGAAATAAGACGGGACTACTTTTTGTGCGGATATTCACACATTCCAATGGTTGGAGTTTGGTTGTTGTAATTTTTGTATGGACGCCGGTTCGGCACATAAATTTTGCGCCTTAATGGCAAATAAAGGCCACAAATTGGAGAGTTTGTAGTCGTAGAGCATTAAATAAAAAAAAAATTCACGTCGCTCGTGAAGATCCTCATATTTCTTTGTAGCCACTCACGAGATATTTTCGGTATTCATCAAATTTTCGTGAATATCCTCTATATATTTCTTCATAATTAGTGACATTTTTGTCCACTTTACTCCCAGAAATTGTCAACTTTCGCGTTAAATATTTAGTAACATTCGTTTTCCATCCCCTGCTGTTGTTCCAGTCAAAGTTGGCATTAAAATATCTTGGACTTTTAGGTATGTTGATCAAGTAAATAAATAAAATTATGTATTTTACCACGAAATGAATGTCAGAGTCTGTTGCTATCAATAAAAGTAAAATTCAAATTTTATTGAGTAATAATATAATAATAATACTTTGGCCGGCCGCTGATTTGTCGCGGTTTTCGGGTGAGAATGCCTTGGTTACCCCTGTACTCCCAACTGCCTCCCTGTTTCCACGCTTTTTCTCTTCTCCCAACACTCGGAGACGAACTGCTTGATAACATCCCTTGCCCCATTCAACCAAATCCCTCCGATTAGCATATTAACCCTCTCTTTGAGTCTCTCACTAAGCACATGTCCTTCATTCTCCCATCCCATTTCCCCATTATACTCCCAGTGAATCTTATTCTTTTAGACTGGTATTTTGAGCATTCTAGTAGAAAGTGTTCCAGGGTCTCCACCACGCTGAAATTACACATCTGGCACCGGCAGTTTATACTCTATACAACTTATTTCCAACGACACTAAGTAAATGGATGAATCAATGAATTAATTAACACTTTACCTAACATGAAAGCAGACGACACTTGCAAAAAATATTCTTCAATAACTATTTTTTTTTCATTTTTTGTCTCAAAAACATAGGTTATGACCCATCATTGGAACGAGCTCGACGAGCTCGTTCCAAAGATGGGTCATAACCTATGTTTTTGAGACAAAAAAAATGAAAAAATAATGAAAATTAATTGACGATTTTTGTGAATAGCGCTGGCCGATTTTGGCCGTTACGTTGGGTAAAGGGTTAAATAATTAATCGTATTATGTACTTCCCACTTCGGGGACATAAAATGGTTAACTGGAACAAATGTTTGAATTATTATTATACACTTACAATTTTCTACCTACTTGTGAATATGCCACCTTATTAATTTTTAATAAATATAATTATATAGTCACATGATAATTACAACATATACACTAAACTCCGATAGTGACTTTAGTCGTCTGAAATATACCCCATGGTTTCCTGTTGTTCCTATGTCAAGAAATTAAATAGAGAGTAATCTTTTGACTGGAGTGGTTACGTCAATTAATTCACGAGAGGTGAGGGACGTTGTACAAACACGAGTGCGCGAATGCGCACGAGTGTTTCACAATATAGTCCATCGCCTCGAAAGAATTATTTCACGTAACCAGTCCAGTCAAGCGAGTACTCTGTTTATTATTTTTCATTATTAACGATAATTATATTATTTAACCCTTTACGTAACGTAATGGTCAAAACCGGCCAGCGCTATTCTCAAAAATCGCCAGTTAACGTTCATTATTTTTTAATTTTTTGTCTCTAAAACATAGGTTATCTCGACGAGCTCGTTCCAATGAGGGGGTCATAACCTTTGTTTTTTAAACAAACAAATGAAAATAATAGTTATTCAAGAATTGTTTCTTCAAGTGTCGTCTGCTTTGCATGTTAGGTAAAGGGTTAAAAAAAACAATGAAGTCCCCGTTACACCCACGGCAAAGAGTCTTCGTTTGCGCGCTCGAATACATGACACAATTGTTGATTGCATTATGTCCTTGTGAAGTTATCATTTATAATCAAACCCGGAAATCCCAGTAAATCACACTTTGGAAAGTAATAATATTGTTTTCCAAACATAATAGTAATAGATAACTACACTCTACATCATTATTCGTTCAGATGGCAAAGTATATATAATTTGCTGAAAAAAAATGCATCCTGGACGATTTACCCCGATACCAAGGAAACAAATGTTGGGACGAATCGTCCTGATGTTTGAGAAAAATGGATTTGGGACGAATCCTCTCGATACTCTGAAAAAAAATCGTTGGGACGAATCGTCCCGATATTTGGGACGAATCGTCTCGGTTGTCATTTTGGGACGAAACGTCCCGGACGAATCGTCCTAGGACGTCTGGTTTTGGAACGAAATGTCCCGCAACCGTATCGACAGACGTTTTGTTATTAAATGTTATTATTATAAATGATTAACAGATCTCAATTTTTCTTTTGTGCCGGTGAAACAGGAAATTTACCCCCCCCCCTGAAAATCCCCCCGGGGGGGGGGGGGGGGTAAATATACTAGGAACTATACACCCCTCCCCTGAAAATTTACCCCCCTTTCCTTAATTTGGCTGTTGATAATATATTACTTGATTTTAGGCATAGTGAGGATATTGACAAGGATGTGTGATAGAAATATTATTGTTTTACCATAATAAGGCATATCTGTTAAGCATGTTAAGAATAAAATATAAGTTTGAGCATAATATATATATTAACTGTTTTACCTCATAACATTAGGCCACCCTTAATACTACTACTACTAATAATACTTAGGTCAGCCGCTGATTTATCATGGTTCTCCTAAGAGAAGGCCATCATTTTCCCTGCACTCCATTCCCTCTCCCCCCTCCTTTCCTCCCAACATTCAGATATAAACGGTTTAATAGTGTTCCTGATTTCCACATTTTCAGTTTCTTCAGTAACCATTCCTACCCTCTCCCTTGTGTCCCCTTTCAGCCATCTATCCTTTATTATTTCTTCTTCATTTCAATAATATGTTTGTTGGGTACGGTATAACATCACTTGAAAATTATATTTTATCGTTTGTTTTCATTGCTAATTTAAAGAGTTGACGTCTAAACCATGATTTCCTTGATTTCCCACAGCTGTGTCTCTATCCCTGTTTGAGAGTGTTCTGATACCAAAGATTGGGGTTGGGGGGTACATAAATATAACAACCTATAGTAAGAATAAGCAACTGAATGTTTAAAAAAAAAACATGTCTCGCTTTGTAGTGGTGGGGGGGGGGGGTAAATTTCCTAGGTGGGGGGAATATTTCCCAGGATATTTACCCCCCTGGGGGTTAGATTTTCAGGGGGAAGATTTCCTGTGACACCGGTATCGTTTCAATAGGCGGGCGATCTGTAATCAAATGATCAAAGCCCAATAGATAAATGAGATCAATGAGTCAGTGAACAAGAATCACAAGCAGAACGTGACTCTGTCTTACTGAGATTGTTTGTTTTTATAACAACTGCTTGTGGAGTTTGTGTATGATGGATAGATTTGTAAGGAAGATTTGAGGCCTTTCATGCTTACCACACAGGGGCGGCGGAACCGGTGGAGAGGCTGGGGGCCATTTTTTGTATGCATATGTTTTAACACAACCAATGACTGGTGAAACAAGGAGCGGATCCAGAGCCCCCCCCCCCCCCCCCCCCCATATTTTCGCCACCACTGTTTCTCTCGTACCGGTTCAGTTGCGATGGATTTCGGATCATTTTTTGCAGTAAGTGACAGCAAACGCTAAAATGTATTCAGTCTCTTAAAAAGTCGGTTAACTGTAGATCATAATCTTCCAGACATACAAGAATCAAATCCACCCCCAGACAAGATAATCCACAGACAGTATAATTGCTGTAAACGTCTGGTAAAGCACACAGGTGAGGTCTATTTATCAGCTTTGGTCGTTACGACCAAAGCTGATAAATAGACCTCACCTGTATGCTTTACCGACGTTTTTTAACGGCTCTTAAAGTGTGAAATCTTTCAAATACATCTCCTGAAAAATCTCAAAATATCAGCTCAGGTGCTTGGAAATATGGGTTTTGGGACCCTGGAATTTAAATTTTTCGTACGGTCTGCCGAACCCCAAGGTCGGTCCGTCATACTGACAACCATCCAGCACCCCCCCCCCCCCCTCCCCACACACACACACTTTGAAAATCGTTCCGCCCACCCTGCCACGAAGAGCAAATTACAGACGCGTTCTATACTAAAGAGGAATGCTACCTTCTTATCACTGCTTTCAACTCTCGTTGAATAGACAGCTCTGTATGCCCCCCCCCCCCCCCCACCCTCCTCCCCGCCATCTGGTTCATTTCCCAGCATGCCGTCAGAACCAACAATGACGTCGAGGGATAGGACTATCGGATCAACGGAAAAATCAAGGAGAGCAATTTACCCATGTGCGTTTTGGTGATATTGCCCCTCAGAGAAACCAAATTTTTACCAACACAGCTTTTCTGATCAAGTTATTGGAATGACTATTGTGGAAAAATACGTACTTGAAGAGATGTGGTGGTGTGTTTGCTAAAGTTGGGAAATAATTTGTATTATATTTATGTATTTTTGTATAATATTTTGTTTGTTATGTCCCGTTTATATATAGTGCTTGGGTAACGATCGGGTTGATTTTCAAACGAACACGAGAAAGGCTTTCTTTTTGGTAAATATGTATATTTTTGTTGTGAAACCGTATTTATATACTTAAACCATAGCATTTCATATCAATGAATAAAAAGTATCTTGATGACCAGTCTCCTGTTATTTTTTACTCATTTCCATTGGAAAAGGTGGGGGAGAGTTGTATCAAAAGGTGTGGCGAGTTGTCTCAAAAGGTGGGGGAGAGTTGTCTCAAAAGTTGGTCCGAGTTATCTCATCCCCGGATTCTTTGATGGTGTTGAACGCCAGTTCACTTCTCAACTGGGGTGTCAATGGTGAGAGTGGCTGTGTTCAGCTCACCATCAATTATCGTATGAAACTCACCTCTGGAAATGGGAGAACCTTTCACGGACCGGCCCACCCACGCCAGATGAAGGGAAATAGAATATCATCACCATCACTGAAACCACAAGCCAGCGGAACAGAGAAAAAGAAGCAGAGAAAGAAAACATCTCCGTCGACCAAACGCCGGGATGCCAGGCGAATGAAGGCGTAGCTCGAGAGGAAAAGGACCGAGACCGGGAAACAGGAGAAGGGAAGAACGACAGCTGTCGACTCATCCCCAAAACCCGCGTCACCAATCTCAAACCGTACCTCTACACCGATGAGGCCAGGGGAAATAAGATACAGGAAGAGGGGGCAGAGGAGATGAAAATCGCTCAATTTGTGCCTGATCCCCTATCGACTCCCATAATAGAACTTTAAATCCAATTCGACCGCGGAATCCGAGTTCGAAGTTGTAAAAGCCGAGGACATGATCCTGGGAACATACACTGTAGGCCTGGACGAACGTTCTATTGAACGCTTCGGCGTTCTGAAATTTGAGTTCAACGGGACCACCGAACAACACTACCTGGCCTTCCTCTCAACACAAAAGGGATGGAATGAAGGAGAGTTCGAATGGCTTTTCAACAAATCTGAACATCTGGAAGCAGCTAAGGTCCTCGACCCATATTTCCAAAAAATGGTTGCGACTGAGATCAATTAAGGCTACCACATCTCCTTCAGAGCAAAAACGACTTGACTAAAGTACCGAAACGACTTCAATCGAAGTGCCGAAACGACCCAAGAATTCATGCCTAAACTACTAGGTGCCGAAACGACTTGATTCCCAAACTCAACACACATATTATGCACCAGTCATTTGAAGGAGGAAGCACTCCAAAATATTCATAAGACACATAACAACGAAACCGTAAATAGCATGATCAACATCATTTTCAGTTCCATCAATCACACCTTGGACTCCGAAGTGTCAACATGGAACAATGGTGCTCCCACTTACAATACAATAGACACTGATCAGAGTGAAGACTATCCTTGCTACCACCTCGAGTATCCAGGTGCGCAAGGGTACAGTTCACCTGACAGTGGATTTTGAAAAAGAAATCGAACCGGCGTCCTTGGAGAGGTGTAGTACGATACCTTTCACGGGAGATTTCCTCCCACACTGCTCACCATCCAAGTGACCCGGAAAAACTGGATGACAACTCTAACCTCCGAAACCACATGACTGAGGCCCAGAAGAGGAGAAAGAATGGATCCTCCACCAGACGACGCAGTGCCCACCGAATGACGGAGTTCTTGAAGATTGACGAAAGAGAAAGAGGAAAGGAAGGACGTTGGAAGGTCAATACCTGGCATCCCTGTTCGATCTTCGTCCAGCCCTGCACCCCCTCCCCAGAGATGGGTCTGGAGGACAGTCCGCCACCGATTCGCCACGCGACCGATTCATCTTCAGTTCATCCCCATCCTCACCCGAGGAAGAGATGAAGGGGGCGATCAGTCTATGGTAAGGAGATTGACTGGGACGATGATCCATCCGAACCTCTTTCTGTTTCTCCTCTAGCTTCTTCGGACCAGAGCCTTGTTCAAGAGGAAGTCACAATGGAATCCCGAGTAGAAATCGAAGAGGAGGCTCTACGACTGAAACTTCAGGAAAATCTTGAGTACCTCTCAGGACAAGGGATAACAGAAGATCACATCAAACGCTGGCTACGCTCAGACATCTACTACCATCAGAAAGACAGAATTCAAAGAATGGACGCAAAACTCACAGCCGCTGGGGCGAGGCATTACGAACCTCTCCAGTCCCGATCTCGCCTCCAGCAACACCATGCAGCATAACCACCAACTGCTATCTCCCCTTCTCGTCCACCTCCCTCCTCCTAAGAAGAACCGCGGGAGGCACAGACGCCGCTGTCAACATTAACACTTCCTCCCTTAACGCACCCAAACATGTTGCGAAAAATTTTATTCTACAGTAAAGAGGGTCGAAAGGTGCCTGCCGCAAACCGTCCCTGCGCATACGGGGCGTGAACCTATTGAGCTTGCATCTTCAGTTCAGAAACGGGTCTTCTCACGACTGAGTACCCTGTTACATGGGAAGAAATTGCAACTGACCTATCGACGATTTACAGAGGCAGCACATATTTGGTATCGATACTTTTACCTAAACTAAAATCCAAAATCTTTAACCAATACACAAACTAACATCTCACAATTACAGACAAATAACAACTGCAAGAGTATGTACAATAATGTAAAATCTGAAAATGAATGATTGATGATTTTGTACAATCTAGACCTCTGGTCGAAAATGGAAGAAAATGGACAGGTCCAATCTGGACGTCACCCCAAATGAGCCTACTAGGTATCAAAGCAATCCGATTATAAATACGCCCTGTAGGGTTTACCAAAGGAATATATTGAGGTCTGACTCAACTAAGTTCCAAGGTCGTTGTCTGCGGCAACATTTTTTACCGGTAATGGAAGGAACCCGACATCTCCCATCTAGATGTCGCCCCAAATAATCGTGACAGGTTTCTAAGCAATCCAATTATAAATGAGACCTTGCAAACGTCTCAATATACAGGCATTCCTGTAACATTAGTAGTATGTCTCGTATGTTTCACCCCTATTCGGCAGGACCCCGGTGCAGGACCCCGGAAGTGACGTCATGTCACGTGACCTAGTGGCGCCATGTTGTGTTGTCATGGTAACCCGCGTGAGCGGCCATGTTGTGACGTAATCTCCATAGTGATACGTGGTGTGAGTGCGCATGCGCAGCGCGTGCTGTTAGGGTGATACGTGTTTCCGTCGTCCATTTTGTATACTAGAGGCCGCCATCTTGGTTTCTATGGTAGCACGTGGTTGCTATGTTACCCAAGTTTTCTGCAATGGGACGGGGTATGTTCTGAGGGTATGTTCGATTAAATCGGAGTAAATCTAATTACCACAAACAACCCGACAATCCTTCCAAATCACCAAAATCCACCCCAACTTTTACTATTTCGAATTCTTTCAGAATTCTCTGCTTCTATCTATATATGTAATAGTTTTCGTCTATATGGCCATGTTCCTTTGTTCTAGAGTATACTCCAGTAGCGTAGAAGAGCCTATTAGTTGGGACAGTTTACCTTATTATTACTATATTTAGCAATTTCTGGTCTATTCTTATTAGTTCTGACCCAATTCCAAGTACTCTTGTTGTTTCATTTATCTAGATCATTTATAACCAATCAGACTGCTTGCTTTCCCATAATCTGTATGCAGAGTTATCTCCCCTTATTACAACGAAGTCGTATCCGATTCTCATCACCTCTGTATCCAATGGTCATATCCCATGGAATCCCATTTTTGGGAACCACCCGTGGCTATGGAATCCCTTTTTTGTCGTATGAGGCCATGAGGGCTATGTAAAAGCCCTCAATGAGTCCTCATTTATTATCCCTCATACCCTCATTGAATTTTGAGGTTATGAGGACATTGGAAAAATCCCTCAGTGAGGTATAATTTACTACGACTCTTAGACTCATTTCAGTATTTAATAGGTATATCCTATGGAATCCCATTTTGGAAAACGCCTGTGTCTGTGGAATCCCTTTTTTGTCGTATGAGGCCATGAGGGCTAATTAAAAGCCCTCAATGAGTCCTCATTTATTATCCCACAAAGCCTCATTGAATTTTGAGGTTATGAGGACCATTAAAAATCCCTCAATGAGGCATAATTTACTACGACTCTTAGCCTCATTTCAGTATTTAACAGGTATATCCTATGGAATCCCATTTTGGAAAACGCCTGTGACTGTGGAATCCCTTTTTTGTCGTATGAGGCCATGAGGGCTATGTAAAAGCCCTCAATGAGTCCTCATTTATTATCCCTCATAGCCTCATTGAATTTTGAGGTTATGAGGACCATTAAAAATCCCTCAATGAGGCATAATTTACTACGACTCTTAGCCTCATCTCGGTATTCGAGGATACCCATCGAGGATACCTTTAGGAGAATCCCTTTTTTGTCGTATGAGGTCATGAGGGCTATGTAAAAGATCTCAATGAGTCCTCATTTATTATCCCTCATAGCCTCATTGAATTTTGAGGTTATGAGTACCATTAAAAATCCCTCAATGAGGTATAATTTACTACGACTCTTAGCCTCATTTCAGTATTTGAGGATACCTATGGCCTGGTATTGTATTTTTTTAGGATACCTATTGAGGATACCTATCGAGGATACCTTTTGGAGAATTCCTTTTTTGTCGCATTAGGCTATGTACAAGCCCTCAATGGGTCTAATGTAGTCTTACCAACCGCTTCCATCTTGTCGCCAAAGCTCCAAGGCCATTACAGGTCTATGGCCTATCTGTCCTATCATTAGCTTCTACAGCAGTCTTGTTCCATTGCGGCCTTGTACCAGTACTATTGGCTTCTGTTATTCTGCCCCATATCTCATCCATTACTTCCGAGCTATACCTATCTCAGTCTCGACTATAACATTGATCAAGGTTGAATCAGATTTCCCCTGTATACATATAAGGCATTCCGTTATTGAGATTCCTAGCTGAGTCCGTAAAATTTGGATTATAGGTATCCTCAAATACTGAAATGAGGCTAAGAGTCGTAGTAAATTATACCTCATTGAGGGATTTTTAATGGTCCTCATAACCTCAAAATTCAATGAGGCTATGAGGGATAATAAATGAGGACTCATTGAGGGCTTTTACATAGCCCTCATGGCCTCATACGACAAAAAAAGGGATTCCATAGCCACGGGTGGTTCCCAAAAATGGGATTCCATGGGATATGACCATTGGATATAGAGGTGATGAGAATCGGATACGACTTCGTTGTAATAAGGGGAGATAACTCTGCATACAGATTATGGGAAAGCAAGCAGTCTGATTGGTTATAAATGATCTAGATAAATGAAACAACAAGAGTACATGGAATTGGGTCAGAACTAACAAGAATAGACCAGAAATTGCTAAATATAGTAATAATAAGGTAAACTGTCCCAACTAATAGGCTCTTCTACGCTACTGGAGTATACTCTAGAACAAAGGAACATGGTCATATAGACGAAAACTATTACATATATAGATAGAAGCAGAGAATTCTGAAAGAATTCGAAATAGTAAAAGTTGGGGTGGATTTTGGTGATTTGGAAGGATTGTCGGGTTGTTTGTGGTAATTAGATTTACTCCGATTCAATCGAACATACCCACCGAACATACCCCGTCCCATTGCAGAAAACTTGGGTAACATAGCAACCACGTGCTACCATAGAAACCAAGATGGCGGCCTCTAATATACAAAATGGACGACGGAAACACGTATCACCCTAACAACACGCGCTGCGCATGTGCACTCACACCACGTATCACTATGGAGATGACGTCTCAACATGGCCGCTCACGCGGGTTACCATGACAACACAACATGGCGCCACTAGGTTACGTGACATGACGTCATTTCCGGGGTCCTGCACCTGGGTCCTGCCGAATAGGGGTGAAACATACGAGACATACTACTATAACATTATTTGCAAATCCAAACAATATTTAGCCAACGAATCCCGCTTTCGGTCGCGCCGGTCCGTTTCTTTTACTTCAACCATCTTCCAACAAGAAAGACAGCCTTCGGGGTGGAAGATGCTTGAAGTAGAAGAAACGGACAGGACAGTGACTACAGCGGCATATTCATCTAAACGAGAGACTATGGCGAGCCATGGTACATTTACCGATATTTATTTATTTATTTATTTATTTATTTATTTATTTATTTATTAGGGTTTAACGACACTTCAAAAGCCAAGGTCTTATCGTGTCGGTGACAGTTTTTACGGGTGAAGGAAGCCGCAGAACCCAGAGAGAACTACCGAGCAACGACGAGCAGCTGCCGGCTCCCCAACATTGTAACTTCGCACTGCAGCACAGGCAGGGTTAGACTGGTTGAAGACAAGCGCACAGTACACCTTAGTACACGTCGTCATCGTGCCCCCATGTGGACAATCGGGGTTAAGTGCCTTGCCCAAGGACACAAAGCGGGGGTCCGAATCGATCGCTCAGGCGGTCACTCATCCAAGGACTAACCGGACCCGACGTTGCTGAATTTCGGTGATCTGACGAGAACGGGTTACCGCAACGCCACCGCGCCCCCACATTTACCGATATACGATTCTAACCTTTTTAACACCGGGTCGAACCATGGTAGCATTGTGAATTTGTGCCCTTCCACATTTATCGAGCTTCCGCCGCCCCTGCTATCGGTAGTTGCAGTTGCTACTTCTGTAAATAAACTCTACCACTAATGGAGGCTACATACTAAATTTCAAATCGCTTCATTACCAAGAGTGTTAAAAGGGGGAGGAGATGTCTTCATCGGGGTACTCCCTTAAAAAACAATACCTGGGAGGATTTCAAGCCCAATTGCATCTACTCATCCTGTGTAGTTCTGTCATTTGAATATATATATTTTTTTCTCTCTATTTTTATAGCTATTGGGGTTCCAACAGGGTGACACGATAATCTAGGAATACTGCATCCCAAACTGGACAGAAATCGGACAATCCGTTTATGAAATTAACCCTTTGAAACTGAGCGGCCGCCTTTCAGGCCAAGAACATGATACGCCATAACGCCATTAAAAAGGATGGCTGTTCAGTAAATGTGTGGAGTAGACCAATCAATATTTTCATCGTGCAGCCTCGAGGCTGCACGTTGAAAATATTGATTGGTCTACCATAAATAATGAATATGTACTCTTCTGATTGCTGCCATTGAACTGGCATGGAAGATACCACTAGAGTTCAAAGGGTTAAAGTCTGGGATGAGGTGACAAATCTTGCTCCTCCTGGGATAAGTCTAATTGTTGTCCAGGTAAATTCCTTGAACAAACTCGAATCTTTAGTAAAGTTGAATACCAAATCTCTAAGTCTTGGGGCGGGTGGTTTATGGGGGATTTTTTAAGGGAACTTAGGAGATTTGGGCCATTGATGCCAACCGATACGAGTTACCTACTTCTGACGAACACATTTGGAAGGGTATCCCCCAAGGAAACTTGTACCAAGTTTTGCTGGAATTGGATGTGCCAGTATCGCTAGATTTGAGACAGTATTTCCGAAGAAGACAGTTAATGGATAACGGACGACATCTGACAGACGCAGGACGACAAATGATGAAGTCCAAGTGACGGCAGTCAGGTGAGCTGAAAAAAATAATTGATATATATCCCAGGAGTCTCCATTGATATACGTATGTAATTTATGTATTCATTAGTACTTAATACAGCTTTCAGTGTCTGCAGCTATACCATGATCACCAGGGCATTCAGTTTTTTTTAATTTAGGAATCGATTTATCGTCGCAAATAATCGATAATAATCGCCTAATCGTGCCTAGATGACACCCCCACCCTCTCTCCCTCTCTTTGAAGTCGCTAAAAATGAAATTCAAGTCAGCTGACCCACCTCAAGTGAACAACGAAGACGATCCTCTTCAGGTACATTCAAAGCTTTGATGTTCTGAACTTTTGAACCGTCAGTGTAATAATCAAGGCCGGTCTTGATTATTACACTGACGGTTCAAAAGTTCAGAACATCAAAGCTTTGAATATACCTAAAAGACAAATGCTTCTAACAGCTTCTTGGGGTTTAACGTCGACGTTCTTAATCTTTTATCTTTAGAAACAGTAGTTTTTTCATCAAATTTTGTTTTAATTATTAAACGTCTAAAACGGGGTAAAATTTACCGATTCTTCGACAACGAAAAATACTAATCGATTTCGGTACGACCAATGGCGGTTTCAGAGTCTTATTTTACCAATAATAATAATAATAATAACACTTTGTCCGGCAGCTGATTTGTCGAGGTTCTCGGGTGAGAAGGCCTTTGTTACCCCTGTGCTACCAACTGGCTTCTCCTTATCGCGCAGGCCATCCAAAGACCTCTTTGATTTGACCCCCTCTCGCTAATTAAGGTTAAAATTCCCTACGAATCTTTCTCGTACGATTTGTTTTCTCTGTGTTGTCTCTACTCCAATAAAATACAACTTGTTCACCAGAGCAAGCCCCATTTCTGAAGTTCCTTTGGGCAAAATGCCGATGAAAATGGCAAAGGTCACCGTTCTATTGGCAGTCCACATAGAATACATTTCGGGATACCAACAGGTTAGTCTACCATTGATCACTCAGAGGAAAGGAAACTGTGTTCCTTTAATTGGAAAAATCAAAATCTTCTTCGATTGGGCCGAACTATGGTCTTCCTGATGGGTCCCCCACCCCACATGGTAGAACCATTTTTTCCGAATGATCGATAAAGGTGATACAACAATGCCTTCGAAATGTCCCCTACGTGGACTGCCATTGATCGCTCAGATGCAACGAGGCTGCGTTCGTTCAGTTCGAAAAATCAATTTTTTTTATTTTTTTTTTTTTTGGGGGGGGGGGGGTTTGACACGCCCCCCGCTCACCCCTGGGGCGTTTCTCGGTAACTTTTTTGGCTCCCAAGTGCCACTAAGTCTAATGTTACTCTTTACCCAACGTAACGGCCAAAACCGGCCAGCACTATTCTCAAAAATCGCCAATTAATTTCCATTATTTTTTTCCTTTTTTTGTCTCAAAAATATAGATTATGACCCCTCGTTCCAACGAGGGGTCATAACCTATGTTTTTGAGACAAAAGATGAAGTAAAAAAAAGTTATTCAAGAATTTTTTTTGCGAGTATCGACTGCTTTTCATGTTAGGTGAAGGGCTAAGCAATGACCCGTCGCGCACCCTTTTCCCTGCAGCGGACCTTTCTACCCCCCCCCCCCCCCCCCCCCCAGTTTGAAGATGAAAACTGGATCTCAGGAGCTTTTACTGATTACTGATAATCGATAACGAAGTATTTTAAAGAAATGTAACGCGCAATTAGATGTGTTTCTTTTATTATTTATTTAGATGTGTTTCTTTTATTATTTTAAAGATTAAAATTTTATCTTTAG
Organism: Pictodentalium vernedei; assembly: GCA_031216915.1. Lineage (NCBI taxonomy): Eukaryota > Metazoa > Mollusca > Scaphopoda > Dentaliida > Dentaliidae > Pictodentalium > Pictodentalium vernedei. The sequence continues at coordinate 299,225,916 of CM062288.1, forward strand.
AAAACGATGCAATTCCATGAGACTATTTACATACTATAAATGATAATATCGAAAGATTCTGATTGATTATAATAAAACTGTTATAATAAAACTCTTATGAAATAAACAGAAATCATGTTTTTGCAAAAAGGGAAAGTTTGAAAATGAGTTGGGTGGTATTGAAATTTCAACCTCGGTTTCGGTGTCGGTATTTTAAAATGATTTACCTCGGTATCGGTACGGCAGGGGCGGCGAAACCGGGGGGGGGTGGGGGGGGGGGCTTCAGCCCACTCACTTTTTTTGCCAGACCTTGTTTTTTGGATGCATATATTTTAACACAACCAATGACTAGAGAAACAAGGGGCAGATCCAGAGCCCCCCCCCCCCCCCCCCCACCTATTTTCGCCAGCTATTTTTCTCTCGTACTGGTTCAGTTTCGGTGGATTTCGGATAATTTTTGCAGTAAGTGCCTGCAAACGCTAAAATGTATACAGTCTGTTAAAAAAACGGTTAACTGAAATAGATCGTAATCTTACAGACATACAAGTACCAAATCCACCCCCAGACAAGATAATCCACAGACAGTATAATTGCTGTTAACGTCTGGTAAAGCATAAAGGTGAGGTCTATTTATCAGCTTTGGTCGTTACGACCAAAGCTGATAAATAGACCTCACCTGTATGCTTTACCGACGTTTTTTAAGGGCTCTCAAAGCTTGAAATCTTTCAACTTCATCTTCTGAAAAATCTCAAAATATCCGCTCAGATGCATGGAAATGGGGGTTTTGTGATCCTGGAATATAAAATTTAAACCATGGTCGGCCCGTTATACCGACGACCATCCATTGCCCAATCTAGCACCTCCCCCCACCCCCACACTTTGAGAATCGTTCCCAACCGCCCCTGTACGGTATGGTATAGTGTTCATTGTCAACAACGTAATGTACTCACACCGATACCAATATCATGTGGTATTTTGGGGTATACTGCCCAGCTATAGTTCACTGTTTTATAGCAGACAAAGCCTCCGAAGAGTCAAAATGTTGGAAAGAACACAGGCACTCTCCAGTGGTCATTTGATGTAACAAAAAGCTCAGAGAAAATAATCCCTTTAGAAATACATTGTCCACAGGCTCTCCTTCTCGTGAGTTTTGCGTAATGTTCTGTTGTTTGTCCTTTTATTTTTTAACCAACCTCGGGAATATTTTTCAATACCGAAATTTCGGTATTTTGACATTGCCTCGGTACGGTATACCGAACGGTATTTACTGTTTACCTCCCATCTCTAGTCTGAGTCATCGTTATGTCCCCATAACTAATAAATATCCTTTTAAAATAATGCGTTTGGCTGTGTTTTGGTGGCATTTTAGTCTTTGGATTTACATGACCAGATACACTCTACGACTGTGAGATATTACCGCACAAGCGCGACTAATTTTCCAAGGCTTAACAGTATGCAAAATTTGACGAGAAGGCTCGTTTCGTTCGTGTGGTGGTTACGCAACTTTAAATCTACGCGAACGGATGACCGGTTAGCCAAAAGTTGCGTCTTGAATTGTAAAGTCTGAGTAACTTTGCTGTATAGTGGTGGAGTGGTAAAATTTTTCTTGGCCTCAAGATTTGTTCACAGATTATTTTCTTGTTATAATTTATGGTAGAGTGCCTATAGTCACTCTCCCATAAATTGTAACAATGCAAATCGATGAAGATGAAGTAATTTTACTTCCAAGATAATAAGAAGGACATCGGCAGGATATGAAGTCTTCAACTTTAGCTGCAGTTCAGAATAAAGTCCAAATATGGGCTTCTAGTACTCTACCAGTTAACCAGCATTTCTTGTGTCTAGATAGATTTTAGACTTTTGCCCTGAGAGGCTATATATATTTCAATTCCATGCAATATACGAATTCTTGTTAATGATAAAAAAAACATCTTCCCAGAATTTTTACATAACCCAGCGTCCGGTTAGCCATCTCCAAACTACGTGAATGGTCAGTCGGTTAGTGTCATTTTTGAAATTTTGTACACTGACTTAATGGCCAAACTTACCGTTGGCAATTGACTTTTATCAATCTTCTCGAGGTAAGTAAATTCCAAGCAAAATTAACCCTTCCCTTGCATGGCAGGTGACACCGAATCTCTTGAAAAGCTACAATTTTTCATTCTTTACCTCAAAAACATAGCGTAAGACCTCTCATTGGAACGAGCTCGGCGAGCTCGTTCCAATGCGGTGTCTTAAGATATATTTTAGAAATGGAAGAAAAACTATTCAAACAAGAGGCCCCAGGGGGCCTGAGGGCGCTCACCTGACATGGTAGCCTAAATATCAACCCAGAGAATTTATTTCAACAAGTTGCATCTGCTCCTCCTAAGAAAAGCTTATACCAAATATCCAAAGATTCTGACCAGTGGATCTAAAAAAAAAGAAGATTTTTAAAGAATATTCCTCATATTGAACTAAGTTATTATATTTCGGGCTCTCACATATGAACCCAGGGACTTGGCTTTAAGAAACTTGAATCTTGAATATCTCCCCACCCCCCCCCCCCCCCCCCCTAAGGATGCTGCACTCCAAATATCAAAACATTCCGACTGCTGAATCTGAAGAATAAGATTTTTAAAGAAAGTTCCTCGTTTTGAACTAAGTTACAATTCGAGCTCCCACAGTGAGTCCAAATATGGACCTAGGGACATGGCTTGAACAAACTTGAATCCCCCACCCCCCCCCACACCCCCACCCCCAATGATGCTGCATACCAAATATAAAAACATTCCGACTGCTGGATCTGAAGAAGAAGATTTTTAAAGAAAATTCCTCATCATTTTGAACTAAGTTATAATTCGGGCTACCACAGTGAGCCCAAATATGAACCCAGGGACTTGGCTTGAACAACTTGAATCTCCCCCCCCCCCCCCCCCCAAGAATGGTGCATACCCAATATCAAAAGAGTCTGCCTGCTGGATCTTGAGAAGAAGATTTTCAAAGAAATTTGCCTGAAATGCACTATTGCCTTAAATGCACTAAGTTCAAATTTGGGCTCCTATACTGAGCCCAAATATAAACCCAGGAGGCCGATTTGTACAAACTTGAATCAGATCCACCCCACAATGTTGCATACCAAATATCAAAAGATTCTGCCTGCTGGATCTGGAGAAGAAGATTTTTTAAGAAATTTGCCTGAAATGCACTAAGTTCGAATTCGGGCTTCTATAGTGAGCCCAAATATGAATCTAGGGAGCCGATTTGAACAAACTTGAATCAGATCTACCCCACAATGTTGCATACCAAATAACAAAAGATTCTGCTTGCTGGATCTGGAGAAGAAGATTTTTAAGAAATTTGCCTGAAATGTACTAAGTTCGAAATCGGGCTCCCATACTGAGCCCAAATATTAACCCAGGGGGCCGGTTTGAACAAACTTGAATCAGATTCACCCTACAATGTTGCATACAAAATATCAAAAGATTCTGCCTGCTGGATCTGGAGAAGAAGATTTTTTAATGTTTTTCCCAATGCCTACAGTGTTAAAAAGTGCTGACTCGGCACTTTTTCAAAGTCCTGAAAAAAAGTACCTTGTGATCAAACCGAAAAGGGATTTTTTTAACCATTCTATTCTACTGGACAAAAGTAAGCTTTATACAAAATAAGAATTCTCTGTGCCCTGTAATTTTGGAGATATGGCAGTTTTAAGGTTTTTCCTATTTTTAGCTCCCGAGGTTCCCACGGGGCAATGAGAAAACAATTTTTTGCATCCATCAACTACTTATGACCCATTATCATCTCATATCAAATTTGGTTCAAATCGACCTCACGGTTCTGAAAATAGAAATTTTAGGCGTGGCCAAAATTTTTGCCCCACCCATAACGAAGGCAAATAATGCCCGACAAACGTCTCTTGAACAAATTTGATTCTAAACCTCAAAAGGACTCTGTATACCACATATCAAGTCTCTGTTACTGGTTGTTCATTAGAAGAAGATTTTCAAAAAATTTGGCCATTTTCCCCACCCCTTTGCTCAATAAGAGCCGAAACATAATTTGCATAAAAATCAAAATACCTCTATATAACCACTACTTACATGAAATTTAATTAAAATGTGGCCAGTGGTTTAGGAGAAAGAGGCTCAAACACCACCTTCACGCAGGACGACGGACGATGGACGACAGACGATAGACGACGGACGGACGGACGGACGGACGGACGGACGACGGACGAAGAGTAGTCAGAAAAGTTCACCCTGACTTTCAGTCAGGTGAGCTAAAAAACGTTTGATTGGCGACTGTTGTGAAGAAAGTTGACCGGTTGGGGCATTATTTTTAGTAAAATATAATAAAAAAAAGAAAATGATAACTGCTTTGAGTACATATTGAAATTATTCCACATGTGTGGATAAAAAATAACATATACACTATAAAGTCAATTGTGTTAAAAAAGAACCCAAATCGACTGGGCTGAGTGAATATGAACCCAATTGGCCACAGATGCCATTTCAAATAAACTCAACATTTGCATTCTTTTGCCAACACAAATAATTTCCTCAGTAATTTTGTGACTTGTTCCAAGCACACCTTAACCTTTAAAGTCATTTCTAGGCTTTTGCGATCTCAGGGCATGTGCCGTTAACCTGCCATCATTAGGTGACTTGGCTAGAATTCACTGCTAAGCAACTGGGCATGTATAGGTTGTAGTCCAATGGGAATTCAGAACAATTGGCCATGCCCTGCGAGTTAACAAACTGAAAATAAATCAGTCACGTCTTTCAAGAAAATGTTCTCTTCAACTACTTTCAAGCCTAAACTCTTTACCTAACACGAAAAGCAGACGACATTTGCAAACAAAATTCCTGAATAACTATTTGTTTTCATTTTTTGTCTCAAAAACATAGGTTATGATCCCTCATTGGAACGAGCTCGACGAGCTCGTTCCAAAGAGGGGTCATAACCTATGTTTTTGAGACAAAAAATGAAAAAAATAATGAAAATTAATTGACGACTTTTGTGAATAGCGCTAGCCGGTTTTGGCCGTTACGTTGGGTAAAGGGTTAACAAAGCGTTATAAATAGGAAAATTTGAAAATACAGATGGTTTCGGTATTCAATGATTGGTTCGATTCGGCTATTCGGTAGCCCCATAATATCGGTTCGGTTTTCGTTTTGTTGCCTACCTCTAACACACACTACTTAAAATTAAAATGCCCCAAACCAAGTTTGGGGACATTACTACAAGTAGTATTTGCAATGAGGATACATAGCGCGAGTTGCACCAGCCAAGACAAGCTTACTAGGCCCAGTCTTCAAACACAGGTACTCGGCACAAGCTGAGAAATAAAAACAAATGATATCTGATAACATTTTTGACTCGATTCTGATGTGCCCTCGTAATGGTATATTAATATTAACAAGGTACACAACTCGCTTTTCGAAAACGGTTAATATTTGAATCTGCCATCCATAGACAATGGGACCTCGAATTTTTATAATAAATTGGAGAATTGTCGCTCCTAACCCACTTTCGACTGAACAGCAACTTGTCCGACTAAGTGTTTTTCGGCCTTTTCTGCGATTTCTCCCAGTTATTATGAATAACCCAAGAACACCCGGCGGTCGTAATAAACCATTGTAAAGCTTATTCTTCCCCCTTTCCAATGACGCTGGGTTCTGTTGGATACGTTGGATGAATCAAATTTGAGGGGGGTATAATGAAGATGAGTGCTATCGTTTTCGAAAAGCGAGTTGTGTACCTTGTTAATATTCATATGCCATTATGGGGCTCGTCAGCATCGATTCAAAAATGCTATCAGATATCACATTTCTTTTTCTTTCACAGCTTGTGCAGAGTACCTGTGTTTTCAAATGCTAACGACGACACGTTCGTGATTTTTTATTCCAATGTCCCACTTTGCAAATAATATTAAATAAACGCGATAGAACCAAACGTCTTACATCTGAGCACCAAAGACGTCGAACAGATGACAGATTGGTTGGGGAGTGGGTTGTCCCGGCTGTCATGTTTCAAGCCCCGTCTGATAAAATATTCCAATTTCATTATCAAGGTATGACGATGCCCCTTGATGATGTAAGTGGAATATTTCATCAACCGGGACTTGGGCTGTGAAAGTCGGGAAAAATCGAGTTGCACATTACCGAGATTTGGGGAGAGGTGGGGTTGGGGGTGTAAACCGGATTTGCCCATGTTTTGAAGCAAAATTTTATAGTTGTTCGAATTTCGGTGTTACTTTTTATTTTTTATGTTTTTTCTTTCTTTCTTTCTTTCTTGAAAAAGGTTGACTGCTGGCCGGATTAGATGAAAAGTTGAACTCTTATCTTCAGTTTCGTGTATTTCACGTGCACTTTTTTGATATTAGTGGACGGCGATAAAAACATGCAAATTGTGCTATCTTTCCGAAAACACATTTTACAACTGACAAAAAATCTTTTTAGCCCTTTGCCATGAAAACAGACATCTTTCCGGCCTGAGTTCTGTTACTGCGGCATCAGTTCGTCGGAACATACAGGGCTCCTGGTAACACCCTCCGAATACGTCGGCTCTGTGAAATGATGACCCTGGGTGACTTCCACCAGACTTCTGATTTCTCCTTGGAAGTGTTTCATATCTTTGTCCTGGAATGGAAAAAATAAACAATAAATAAATTCATGGAAGCACTCAACGGACATACGAGGTCTGAACGGTGGCAATTTGTTAGAAATGGCACAAGATTCACAGATATGTACGTAGGTCTAGCGTATTGACAGCGGAGAGTGGTAAGCAGCTGCAACTAATTGGTAACTGCATTGTGTCCACGGATAGATAAGCCACTTCATCCCGATTGCTCGCGAAGGGGCACCGTGCCGCTGAGTACTAAGGCGTGTTGTACGTCGATGGTACACTTGTATTCAACCAATGCAAACAAACTCTGCAAGTGTGGAGTTATTGAGCGGCTGGCAGTTTGATTGTCGTTGCCCGGTGGTTCTCTCCGGGTACTCCGGCTTCCTCAACCCGCAAAACTGTCTTACACGAGGTGATTCTGACTGTCGAAAGTGTCGTTAAATCCCAATAAATAAACAAATAAATAATAACAGCAACTAATTAAGGAAACGCCAAGGGGTAAGACGTTTTTGGGCCCCTCAAGAATCCAACTGAGAAAGTACTATTCCTGTGACTCGGTTTGCAAAATTTAAAAAATGACTCTAACCGACTGACCGTTCGGCGTTCACGTGGTTTGGAGGGAGCGAACCAAACGTTCGGCTAAATTCTTGAGAAACTGCAAGACGCAAGAAAGGCTGGTTAACTGGCAGAGTGCTAGCAGCCCATATTTGGGCTTTATTCTGAACAGCAGGTACCTAAAGTTAAAGGCTTCATATTCCGTTGATGTCCTTCATATTATCCGCGCGAACACCGATACTGTAAACAATGTGAGCTAAACCTTGTTGAAGACGAAATGCACGCGTTCTTCGTCTGCTCTAAGCACAAAGAATTACGCCAGGTACTTGCCAAGACAGCATGCAAACGATACGCAGCTTACACCCATCTCAGTACTCGCGACAAAGTTCGGTGGCTTTTCAACTGTCAAGAAATCGATGTGACATACGCCCTTGGACACCTTTTATCTGCGATTTTCTCCAACAGGGATCACGTGTAATTACTCCACTCACCTGACGATGCCGTGAAAAATACCCCCCCCCCCCCCCACGAGTAACAGTGCGTGGGGGCGAGGGTGCGGGTGTGTGAGGGGTTTGCGTGTGCGCGTGCGTGCGTACGTGCATGTAAAGAAAGGCGTGTACGGGAAATGTCTCCTTTGATTAATTTCTAGCATATTGCAACTTATATGTATCCCTATATTATGTGCCATACCCATTAATGTTGTGGTTGTGCAATAAAATTTATCTTATCTTATCTTATCTTATCTTGGTAGTAAAATTACTTCATCTCCATCGATTTGCAGTTACAATATATGGGAGAGTGCCTATAGACACTCTTCCATTAATTGTAACAAGACAAAAATATATGAACAAATCTTGAGGCTGAGAATAAATTTAGCACTCTGCCAGTTGAGTTACTCAGACTTTACCATTCAAGATGCAACTTTTGTCTAATCGGTCTCATCCGTTCGCGTAGATTTAAATTTGTGTAACCACCACGCGATCGAGCCGAGCCTTCTCGTCAAATTTTGCACACTGTGGCATTTTAACCCTTTACCCAACGTAACGGCCAAAACCGGCCAGCGCTATTCTCAAAAATCGCCAATTAATTTTCATTATTTTTTTCACTTTTTGTCTCAAAAACATAGGTTATGACCCCTCATTGGAACGAGCTCGTCGAGCTCGTTCCAATGAGGGGTCATAACCTATGTTTTTGAGACAAAAAATAAAAAAATAGGTTATTCAAGAATTTTTTTTGCAAGTGTCGTCTGCTTTTCATGTTAGGTAAAGGGTTAAATGATAAAATTATTAAAAATAATCAAAGCACCGGAAACCCCGGATCCTTTACTCCTCACTTGCGGGGTGTCACAAGAACTAATCAGTCAGCGCCGTGTCGCCATCGTAATTTTATATGCTATTTTACAAAACAGTTTTATAAATTATATATTTAATTGCGATGCCACTAGTATACTGCCAGATTAGTTAAATGGTTACGACAGTTTAGTTAGCTATTATAACAATAACGATTTTGGAAAAGGGAATGCCAGAGTGGTCCTCCAATGCCTTTTTCTCAGGAACTGTACTGTATAACTGTACACTCTAAAATCACTCTAAAATCAGTTGGGTTAAAAATCAATCCAAATCAATTGGGTTGAGTAATGAGTGAATATGAACCCACTTGTGTTCATATTCACTCAACCCAGTTGAGTTGAGTTAATTTTGAACCCATCTGATTTTAGAGTGTATATATGCTTGGTGAGGTATTACCCAGGGTAGTGCAGGGACATCCACAACGTCCTGAACAAAACTAGGGCGGGATGGGGGTTCCGGATGAACCCCTTCCCAGATCTGCTCACGATCCGCATTCGATTGGTAAAATAATATTAAATTTACGTTTGTCAGTTAACCCATCACACGAAACTATATTACGACACATATACGGCAGCATATTAGCGTCATACAATAATTTCTACTTATTTATTTATATTTATTTATTGGTGTTTAAGGTCACATACTTTTGCACAATGGTTAATCATGACCACAACATGAGTTTCAACTCAAGACCCGGGGTGAGCGTTAATAAGCCATGTTGCCCATTTTAGAGAGGGTTTGCACCTCCCAAGCATTGGCGACTGAGTCCTAGTTTACCAGTAAAACAGAGCCTGTTTACCACAGTGAACAGGCACTGCTTCACTCCCCTGGGATCCTGCGGGAAAATATTTCTACTGAATTGTAACAAGCTAGCTAAGTTATTATAACAAGACAGATATGTTGTTATAGCAAGACAGCTAAGTTTTTATAACAACAGAGCTAAGTCGTTATATAACAAGAAAGCCATTTTTATAACAGGAAAGCTAAATTGTTGTAACAACTTTATTTGCAATCAATGTTTGTTTCCACAGCCTAGTGAACCAACACCCCTATTTTACCATCATCTCTACTTTTCATCTTTTCCATGTGTGGCCAGGTAAAAAAAAACGATGCCCAACACCCACTTGACCCCGTAGTCAACCAGACAACTCATCCACATCACTCGGCCCGAGCCTTTCAACAAGTCGTTTGCCCCAAAGAAACTACCAATAAGCTAGATGCATTCCTCCTGTGGCCTTTTGATCCATTCCAAGGGAGACACATTCGTCCATCCGTACCACCCAAACTGCGTGTGACCCTATCCTTCCTCACCATCCATTCACTGTGCATTCCTGCCTATCCCGAACACTCCCTACCTTTCCAGGCAGAAACCTGACCGATATTGCCTCAACACAATGCGAGCCGAATGGATTAAATGTAACTCTTAGAAGCTGGGAATCGAGTTTTCTTACTTGTGATGTAATACGGCAGGTAATCTGGCTGTGACGGTTCAGCTATCTTTGGAATGGGGGAGAATTAAACACTGAGTAGGTGCTTCTAGTCAAGTGTAGTCTTCCAGAACAGGCAGACGACACTTGACTAGAACCACCTGCATTACCGCAAGTTTTTCGCGGTATGTCATGTTCAGTAAATTCATTCTGATTCCCCGTTTCTTAAGAGTTAAATACCTTCCTGCAGGCTGAGAAGGTTGAAGATGTCATTGGAAGATGAACCAAACATTGGCAGCCCTATATTTTGCAACAGGGTTTCATGGATCTCTTCGCGCCAATCCACATTATAATTTGAGAGACGTGCCCTAGCTCGCCAAATGCCCCTTGTGCTAAAACGGCACTCATGCCACCATTCACGCCTCTCGTTATATACTTCACCACTGGCACTCAGGCCGTATTGACGAACGCATTCATGCATCGTGACGTTCTGTGCATATATAGGACAAACAAACAGTGAGAGGGTTCAATAAATTCCATTCACAGATGATTAACAAATATTGCACGTTACAGCGAACCATGTAACAGTCTATGGATCGGTCAATGCACCAATAATGTGTGTATATTGACTGAAGCGAAGCTGAGGTCAAAATGCACCTCAATGTTTGACTGACAGGTTTATAAACTGCCATATGCGTCCAGTATTTGTCATATTATACCGAAGTTACATGAAGCGGCGGATCGGGAGCAATGGCGGCCCATTCACAATTTTTAGCTCCATGTACTGTTTTCCTTAATCATTCTGTCGGATAATTATACTCTCGCGGGACATAAATATTTTAACTCTTAGAAGACGAGAGTCGAGTTTTCTTGCCTGTGGTGTAATATAGTAGGTAATCTGTTTGTGACGGTTCGGCTAACATTGGGCTGGGGAGAATTAAACACTGAGCAGGTGCTTCTAGTTAAGTGTCGTCTGCCTGAATCGGCAGACGACACTTGATTAGAAGCACGTGCTTTACCGTAAGTTTTACGCGGTATACCATGTTCCGAATAAATTCATTCTGATTCCCCGGCTTCTAAGAGTTAAATACCTTCCCGCTGGCCGAGAAACTCTTGAGAAGGTTAAAGATGTCATTGGAAGATGAATCAAACATCGGCAACCCTATATTTTGCAACAGGGTGTATCATGTATCTCTTCGCGCCAAACCATATTATAATTTGAGTTACGTGCCCTATCTCCCCAAATCCTTCAAAATTTTTAGCTACATGAACAGTTTTCCTTAACCATTCTGTCGGGTAATTATACTCTCGCGGGATAATTATTATCTCGCGGAACACAAATATTTTAACTCTTGGGACGCCGAGAGTCGTGTTTTCTTGCCTGTCATGTAATACAGCAGGTAATCTGGCTGTGACCTTTCAGCTATCTTTGGGCTGGGGGAGAATTAAACACTGAGCAGGTTCTTCTTGTCAAGTGCAGTCTGCCTGAATAGACAGACGGCACTTGACTAGAAACACCTGCTTTACTGTAAGTTTTTCGCAGTATGTCATGTTCAATAAACTCATTCTGATTCCCCGGCTTCTAAGAGTTAACTGCAACATTGAATTATATAGTAACATACCAACGGTTGGGAATATCCGCCAAAATAAAAAGGTTGATTTAGAGACACGCCCTGTCTGTGAAGACTGTCTTTGAATTCGTATCCATCGACCACCAGTCCCGTCTCTTCGTTATTGCGATGATCTTGTTTGTTTCTGAAGAACTGTATCTGTAAATCAGAGGCCAAAAATATCAAGCTTTTATAAAAGAAATTAAATGTGCACAGACCTAAAAAAAGAAAGCTGCCTTGAGTCTCTTGACGATAAAGGTATATGTCTGAAAGCACGTCTCCTCCGCCAAGGTTTCTAGAAAAATTTAAGAGGGGGGGGGGGGGGGGGCAGAGAGGGGAGGGTGGGTGAGAAGAATGGTAGGGCGAAGAGAAAGATTAGATCAACATTTACTTGACCGATCTGGGGTTCACATGGATCATGTCCACCCCCATGTTTTCAAGAAACAGTCGCGAATGAAAGAGCGAAAAAGAGCGAGAGAGGGTGAGTGTGTGGGGGAGGGGGTGGGAGGCTGGGGGTATAGAGAAATGTATTAGATCAACATTAACCTGACCAATTGGAATCATTTTGGGAATTAGTATGAAGAGGGTGCAAAAGCTCATTACTCTGAATATGTAACTGAAGATTGCCTCGCTTCATTGATCTCATTTTCGGCCTTTAAAATAAAGAACTAGAGGTAGCCCAGGGTGGTCACCCCCCCCCCCCCCCCCCGAAAAATCACCCTGATACAGTAACCTTGGTAATATATACATTAAATTAACACAGCCACTGTTGGTAGTATTTACTCAAATAATACCGATAAGATTATCTGTATATGATGACATGTCAGGTTTCGTTTCGATCGGGACCGATAAAATTCTAATTTCAAGGCCCCTCTGACCTTGACCTTTGGCCCCAATGACCTAAAAATACGTAGGGTTTCTTTTTCTCGTCATGCTCAACCCACATGCCAAGTCAGGTTTCGATCGGGAATGTACAATTTTATTAATTAAGAGAGCCTATACCAGCTCCGACCGAGAAAAAAAAATTAATTTCAAGGTTAATGCCCCCTTGACCTTTGGCACAATGACCCAAAAAATACATATGGTTCTTCCTTTCATATGCAAGATCCACAGGTCATGTTTGGTTTCGATCACAACAATTTAATTACAGAGCGGAAGTCAACTCTGACCGATAAAACTTCAAATTCAAGGTCACATTGGCCTTTATCTTCGACACAATAACCTCAAAGTAAATATGGTTCTGAGCTTCCTCCTGTCATCATGCTCAACCCATAAGCTAAGTTTAGTTTCGATCGGGAAGCAAAATTTCAATTAAAGAAACCTACTCTGGTTATTGTTTAAGTTCACGGCCACTGTGACATTGATCTTTGACACAATAACCTCAATAAATAAGGTTCTTCCACTCATCATGCCTAATCCAAGTGTCAAGCGGAACTTTAATTACAGAGCGGAAACCAACACTGATAAAAAACAGAGGCTCAAGCGTGCCTAAAACGTTCACCCTGGCTCAAGTTGTCAAAAACAGATGAGTGTATCAGTAAGCGATCAACAGCAAGAGCAATTTCTTTGATTTACTATGACACAACCAAAGGCAACTTTTTTGGCCATTCATTTCCGCTGTTGTAGCAGTTGTTTCAAATAATGTTGCAGGAATGGCTGTATATTGACACGTCTGCTGTACAGTACTGAACGCTGCACTGATAGTTTCCACACGCGCCCCTCCACTTTTTTCCACAGATATGTTTCGCAGTTATACATTGAGTTAAAATGGTCGCATGCAAATGTGTCAATATACACGCATTCCTGAAGAATTATTTGCAAATCCAAACAATATTTAGCCAAAGAATCCCACTTTCGGACGCTTCGGTCCGTTTAGTCGACTTCAACTATCTCCCAACCCGAAGGTTGCTTTCGGGATGGAAGATGGTTGAAGTAGAAGAAACGGACAGGACAGTAACCACACAGCGGCATATTCACCTAAACGAGAGACTATAGCGAGTCGTGGTACATTTGCCGATATACGATTGTAACCTTTCTCACACCGGGGTCGAAATTTGAGCCCCCTCCACTTTTATCGAGCTTCCGCCGCCCCTATAGACATACTATTGAAGTCAAGCAACAAGTGACTTGGGTCGCATTCAGCAAGCATAAATGTACT